>VYZV01034301.1:3182-30720 GCA_013401275.1 Pandion haliaetus
TCAAAGAAAGCATCACATCAGAGGGGACCTCAGCAGCACCAAAGTCCCTGCCAGAGCCCCCGACCTTTCCAGGATACACAGAAGTGAATGCAGTTTCTCCAAGTTCCCAATAAACTTCTGGGCTTTGAGGTCCATCACTTACCACAAAATGAAAGATCCTGTTTTCCCCCCCTTGTAATGAGGAAGCAGTAGTTCTCAAGTACCAGTGATTCAGGCTTTACTACTTCCATCCAATCTGTGTATTTCTTTTTACGTGGAATGGTACTATTTAGCTCTCCATGATCTGTGTTACCTAATTGTGGTTATTTTATGGATCTAAAAAAGTGATAACAAGCACAGGGCTTTAAAGCCTGATGTTTAAAGATTAATGGAAAAGTTGCAGATTTTCTGTTTGTTAATAAAGCTGGGCTTGACCTGTGCAGTAACCTTGTAGGGACTTGAGGGTTTCCAGATACACTGAACATACTTCGTGCTGGCTGTACACAGAGGTAAGTATCTGCCATCTGCGTTTGCAGCTAGAGAGTCACAACACTCAGACTACTGAAGGATGTGTATTAACCTCTTCCAGAACCCTCACTCCCCTTAAGTAAAGCATGTGCTTAATTGTAATCAGGGAGGTGTGCAGTTCCTTTGCTGCATTTATTTGGAGGGCCAGATTTTTAAGCGTGCTTAAATGTTAAAGATGAACCAGTTCATCCTTTCATAAGATTCCATCTCAAGAGGTACTGGTCTCTGTCACTAGGCACCAACGTTCTGTTTAGAAAAACCCCAAACCTGTCTTGGCTTGCTGACTCAGACCTGTAGCCCTGGTTTACAGGCGATGGATAAAGATTATGCACCCCTTTTCATGATGCTTCAGCTTTGTAAAGAAAGATGAATGCTGTAGTTAAATGGGCAAAGCACAATTCCTCTTATTTCATGCTGTAATATAGTAAAGCAACTTTATATAGCTGTATTGCAATTGTTGGCCCTTCTGTACTAATAATTATCAGCTGCAGTAAAACTCCCATCTTTTCTGCTCTGTTAGTGATTTTTTTTTTTTGAGGTCTCAAACAATACACAAGGTTTGTTCTATGGGAAGATGTTTCTGCAGCCTAAAAAGAGAAAAAAAGGGCAAAGGCAATTTATTTTTAAAGGTGCCATTCTGCATTAATTAGATAAGCATTTATGCACCTGATTAAGGAAGATAGTAGATAAAGAAATTTAGGAAAGAGGGACTGAAGGTAACTTTCTGGGCCTTGGAGTCTAGAATTCTACTGCTATAAGGAAAGAGGGCACAGCAGCTTGCTCCCAGATACTTGTAGCTCTGTATAGAAACTGGTGTTGTTTATTGTTCCTATTTCTCCTACTGTTGAAAAGCTTCCCAAGTTTAATGGTTAGAGATTTCCTTAGAGTTTCTGTCCTCAGTATCCTCTTTTCTTTATTCAGTATCACTGTTCTTACTGAAAACTGGGCCACTTGGGGAGAGATGTTTAATCTTTTCTGGGCAAAAGCAATTTCCCCCCCCTTTTTCTTGCTTTCTACAGCTTGATATACTTTTACTAATTTTCCAATATCTGTTCAAGATCTAGTGTGACTTGAGTCTTGGTAATATTCGCATAAGCCCCACACTTTGCTTGTCAGTCCCTTTTCCTCTTTTTGTAGGCTAACTACTTACTTTTAATATGCTTAAATCTGCTCAAGTCTGCACCCTAGTCCTACAGATTTTCTGCTTTGCATGAGAGGCGTCATAATGGAGATGAATTCCTTCACATTTCAATCCTTGTGCTTGTCAATCCAGTTGACTTCACTGGTCTGTATTGTTCATTACTTAAAATTAACTCTTACAAATTTGAAAGCCTTTACTGCTTTTTTGCTTATTTTTCTATTGAATTTAAACTAAATTCGCCAGGTGCCTAACTGTATGTCTTTTTAAAATGCTGCATTTTCTTCTATAAATCAAAGTTATTTATAACCTTAAATATGAAAGGCGGGATGATAGAGCCCACAGAGGCTAGTTAGGCTATATTTAGCTTAAAATGACACTACTTTTAGCCTAGAAAAACTAATCTTCCTACCTTATACTCAACTGAGATTTTTACAGGGACAATCCAAAGCACCTTGGGGTAGACTCTGAATTGCTCTGAATTGCCCTCAGGAGAGGCTTATCTTTGTGGTCTTTATACGTTCTTTATGAGAGGGAGTTAGGGACACTAGTTAAGTAAGTAGCAGAATATCTAACTTTGAACAGTGTGACTTAGTGTTGTTAGACAGCCATCATAGTGGAGGGTGCAATCCTGTGGGCTGTGGGAAATGCAGAAAAAGAGTTTGCAGGTTTGGGGTGAGGGGTGTGTATAGCAGAGCTAGGCTTCCTCATTAGCTAGAAAAGGGTTTCTTCTAGTACTTCCCATTGGAGTTTGGGTGGGCAAGAAAGTTCTGAATGGGGGGAACAGTTGAGTTCCACTTTTTCTTGCTTTTTTAATCTCTCTGCATCAGATTTCTTCCAAAATGAAATTTTCATCATGTACATTGATATACATAGGAATGCATTGTCAAATAGGACACAGCTCCCACTGAAGTCCTTCCATCCATGTTTACTCAGGCTGTTTTGGTTGAGCTGGTTTGGTTCTCATTTAAACATGGTATATCTGTGACTATGATTGTTCTGAGGCTTTGCCTGTTCATATCTTGCTTGTTTTCTCCACTTATTTTAATTATTAGAACTGGGGATAATTGTACCTCATTAGGAATTCAATAGCCTAAAATCAGGGTGTAAAAATATCAGATATAATGAAACCACAAATTTAACTTCTGGTTAACTTTATAGAGAAGACTATGCTTTAGTAGAGATTCAGTTCAGCAAATCCCCTGTGCATGTCTCTTGGCTAGCCAGGGTTTGCCATTAGCCCTATGCTCCCTCAGAGGGTTAAATGCATCTTTTATCAGTAGGTGGGATGTGGCAAATAGATGTCTCATCTGCTTTTTATTTTTAGCGTGCAACTACTGAGCCCTGAAATGAAATGAAAGCACCTGTATTGAGGGCTTCGACTGTCAACATGTGATTTTGTTTGGTTTTGTAACATAGTTGTGTGTTCTCTTGTTATTTTGGTAGAACTTAGCAGTATTTTCATGTGCTGGTGAGTGGAATTACTATGATAAATTGTCCTTTGTGGAAGATAAATGTGAAAGTAAATATTCCAGTGGGATCACATAATGGTTGAGGTCAGAAAGGGCCTCTGGAGGTCATCTGGTCCAACCCCCCCTTGCCCAAGCAGGGCCACCTAGAGCCAGGACCATGCCCAGATGGCTTTTGAATATCTCCAAGGCTGGAACTACCACAACAGTGACACTGCTCAGTCACCTTCACAATGAAAAAGTGTTTCCTGATGTTCAGATGGAACCTTCTGAATCAACAGGGATCTGAACAATAATATAGTGATGGATTTTATTGTCTTAGAAGTTATGAGTAATTCATTCCATATAAAAACAACTGCAATTTTTCTCCGCAGAAGATGATTTCTAAAAGAAAATGAGTGAATAAACAAATTAATTAAATGTTAGTGATTATAAAAGTTTGTCCTATGGTTTTCTAGATACTGTTCTTATTTAATGTGATGTTGAATATTACTGTTTCTGCACACTGCAAGAGTTCTTCGGGGAGATGAGGTGAGAGGTTCATGTTCTAATAATTGATTGACCATACATTGAAAAGTACAGAAAAAAATTCTTTACAGACATTGAGAAGGATTTCTTGGTCTTGCTAAATGATATGGCAGAGATTTGTAGTCCAGCTCATAGGCTGACACTTTCACTTTTCAGGATTTTCTGGCTGTCTCCAAGCTCCTAGACGTAAAGCATGTTTTGTGTCCAGCACTCTTGTGAAGGCAGTAACCTCCTGAGGAAGCTCCCTGAAGTTGGAATGAAGCAAAGCAAGATGCTGGCTTCAGAGGTGATCTTAGTGTGCTCTTTCTCTTTTAAGCAACAACTAGGAAGGATTGAAGCTGGTTTCTTGATCAGCTGCTCTTACAGGTATGTTCACCTCATATTATATAAAGCCAGTTTTATATGCTTAGCCAAAGAACATCAGCGAATGGCATAGAGAAAACAAAAGGGTAAGGATAAAAATAGCACCTATTGCAAAGTTGGAGCATAGAAATGAGTGGAGCAAATGAGACCTGAGGCCTGCATAGTCTGGGTTGACAGCTGTGACAATGGTTGTCACCAGATACATCAAGGGAAGGTGTCTGTCCTTTTGCAGGATGCAGCTGTGGAATAACCTGCTCTCACATACTTCTCCTCATATTCTCTTATGACTTAAGCCTTCAAAAAAGAAATATAATAACCTCACCACAACAGTAGTTCAGAATTGGTTATTTGGTTTCTTGCTCCTCAAATAGAAGTACTAGTGTGTGAACTAGTAGTGATGCATCTCCCCAGTGGGAAACCTTTCATTACATGAGTAAGAGAGGCAGCAGAGTCACCTCTGCCATCTGCCCTGCCAGGGTTTAATTATGTACCCATGATCTAGACTCGGCTAGATGCATTGTTTAGCACTGATATGCTATGATGCTTAGAAAGCCAATGGGGAGACATAGGAGGATTTGGAGAGGCAGTTTACCCTGCAGCAAGGCTTCCAGAGGGAGCTGACTCCATCCCACATGGTGCATGACTTTCTTTTACTGTAGTGGGATAGGATTTGATGGGCAACTTAACTCTCAGCTGCATCTTTACTGATAATTGTATCGCTTTGCTGAGGCCTGAGTAAACTCCCATATAAAATCACTTGTTGCATATGTCTACAAGTGTGTATAACATGTGAGACCTTTTCCATTAGAATATACAAACAGCCACTATTTTACTATAGTCCTCTTCTCTGGATATGGTTAAATGGAAGCATCACTGACTTCGCAACAAAAAGCCTCAGGATAGATACGGTCACACTTCTGCCGCTGGCTGGTGCTCTTACCTTCAGCAAAACACTTGTTCCCTCTGTCACCCAGATCCATTTGGCTGGTCAACCTACTGGAACAGGGATGCTCTCCTTTTTTTTTTTTTTTCCCCACACAAGTGGTTTTTTCCTAGACTTGACTTTTCAGCTTTCTGAATTTGCAGATCTCTGGAAATCTTCCAGTGCAGGTGTGGACCCTAGTTGAGTAAATTTCAGCCTTCTGATAATGGGCTTTCTTTTCTTCATTACCTCTGCTTCCATAATTAAGTATTTTTGCTTGGTAGAAATGAAAAACCCTAAATGTTTGCATAGTTCCCAGCACCAGAATTGTTGGATTCAGCCTGTTCCTTTAAGTGCAGTGCTGAGAACTGTCTTAGGAGTGTGTGCTGCCCTTTAAAACAGAAAATATGTGTATTGTTTCCAGTGACAACATGATCCCTTTTCAAACTGGAAAAATGCTTTCCTAGAGAGGCTGTGGGAACTGATGAACAGAATTTTGGTTGTATGTTTATTTCCTCCTGTTGCTCAAGGGCTGCCGCAGGAGAAGCATGCCAATAGGTATAAAACGTTTTGCAAACACTTTTAATCCATTCCAGAATTTTTGTTAGTGATGTTAACAGAGCAGAGCATAGGTAGGGAGTTCATTTGCAGCTGTGCCTGATTGCTGCTACTTCCACCTCTAGGTGTGCTCAGTCTGGGGAGAGTGCCTCTTGCTGCTATGGCCATCCCAGTTGGGTGGGAGCTGGAGAAAACATGGCGGTGCTTTGAACTTGTCCACACATTATGCCGGATTCATCCCTTTAAGTGCTCCTTGAAGCCTCTGTCAATCTGAGATTATTAGAGGATCAACTGGGCATTTTCATGTCAGAAGTCTACTGCTGTTGCCCAGCCCTAGGAAACAGGTGATAGATACATTTAGTTTCACCAGCTTTCCATAAAAAAAGTGTTTTACAGTTTCTGTGGATGTTGATCTGCTTTGTTGGCCATATCAAGTTTTTTATAGGGTGGTGGAGGCTATGTTCTCTAGCCTTTGTCATGTGGATTTACATAAAGAATATATTTTGAGGACTGTCCTGGGTGAAGTGGCAATGCCAATGCTGTCTGCAGTAACTGAGGCAATCCTTTTTGTCTTATGTTTGTTTTTTATTTTTCTTTTCCTTGCTTGACAGTAATTCTAGCTTTGACACAGCCATGTTTCCTGAGTGTACTCCTCACTGGCCAGACCTAAGCTGCATTGCATAGAAACACTTCTCTGCTCCTTGGTCTACTTTTACTTTTAGACTCAGCTCTTCAAGGCCTGGATGGTCGTAATTACATGCTTAGTAGTGCTGAGAATCAAAGTCTTCTCTTGCTGAGAAATATGTTCTCTGGGGAAAGCTTCCTTTTAGGTGATATTTTCTTTAGGGAAAAAAATCAAAAGGAAAGAATGTGGTTTGGGTTAGTTTGAAGAGTGTCTTTCTAGGTCTGAGCTATTGTGGTGCCATTGAGCTGTAGTCCTTAAAGTTCCTGTTGTTTCCTAAAGCCTGGCTTAAGGGTTGACTGAAGTCCTCAATGCTTGCCATGGTGGCACACATTGCTTGTAGTGCTCTCAAACGTCCTGCAGAACAGAAATTAGCTCTAATACTGCCTTGCACAGCAAAGGCAGTGTCACAAAAGGACTGTATCAAGGTTACATGAAAAAGCTTAAAGTTGCAGTGCTTAGATTTTGAACGCTTAACTCAAAAATGTGTTTGTGTGTTATTTCCTCAGCTTTGTTTATTATGGTTATTTGTAGCACTATAAAATACTGAAATCCCACAATGCAGTGTTGCACAGACATCACGTGCTGGATGAACGGCACAGACCTTTGGCTGTCATAGCTGAGGAATGGGGAGGCTCTGGAAAAGCAGACCCAATTCCTGATTCAGGTGATATATGTTGGGATCCTCATAGCCAGTTTTCCCCCAATCATTCTTTCAAACTGGTGCATCTTTTCATAGCAGTCTTCCCTCCCTGTCCCTTGATATCTCATCATTACCCTAAGCTTGTTCAGTTTGTCCATTTTTCTGCTCTTTTGACGTTTCCCTTTACAGCTGATTGCACCAGTTTTCCTGGAGCTTCTCATCTAGCATTAGTCTTTGCAAACCTCATCTCTTCCTCTCTTCAGGAGCTCAGTCCCAGTCCCTTGCTATAGCCAGTCCTGGTTTCAGTGTTGCCTTCAGACAACCTCCTTTATTTCTGATGGGTTAACCCCTTGCCAGTTCCTCTGCTTCACAAGATGCTGCTGTAGAGTTGCTGATTTCCTAGAAAACTCAACCAAGTATGTTATAACACAGGATATTTTTTTTCCCTGTGACATCAATGAAAACTTTGTGTCTTCAAAACTACCACTGCAAAATTGTGAGGTCCAGTGCTAAACATTATTGCCACTCAGTGAGAAAGTTGTTCAGATCTGATTTGCTTATTTATTTTTGAAAGGGGGAAACAAATATGTTTTCTGTAATAAAATGTTTCCAATTTTCAGAAACAATGGAACATTTTTTTTGTCTGAAGTCCCACTCCCAAACAAAACAAAACAAAACCCAGTCTGAGCTAGACACCTAGCAAAGGCAATTGCTGGCAAACCAGTTAATTTGGCAAAGCTGTAAGTAACTGAAAACAAGGTCTTATAATGAGACATATCAGACAGCTTTAAACGTTGGTGTTACTGCCAGTTCCATCTATATTATCCAGCATTCTTTTCCTGCTGTTCTGACCTTGCTCCTTTTTTAATGAATCCAGATTTTTCCCTTTCTTACTGGCAGGGTCTTTGATATCAGTGTCAAAGAGTGAAAGGTACTTTGAAAAGCATTCAGTTGCCCCTGACAAACATCCTCTCCAAAAAACAAATGTCATGGCTAAATCATAATGTAAACAGAACCAGTTGGTACTGTACTGTTTTGCTCTTGTTTAGATGTGATAAACATATGGAAATCTTTATACAAGCAGAGACCATTGCCAAAATGTGTGGATAAAAGCCTCACTCTGATTTCACAAATAGAACAAATGCTTCCCCATGTCTCCACAGGCGGAGACTTAGAGCTAGGTGTGGAGCAAATGTTTCCAAAGCCAGTTGCTCAGCTGTGTTTCAAGTTCCTTTCATGATGCAGCAATATGGAGAAATATTTTTTTTCTATGAATGCTCTTTTCACCTAATGAAACTGTTTGCCAGATTAGTGCCTCATTATTATTTTAATACTGTTTTATTATTTCATTCTCTTTCAGAAGGGATTGCATTTTTATGGGTAATAAGAATATCTTGACTTACGTTCTGAAGACACTTTTCATACTCTTAAAGAGGGTTTGGGGATTTTTCCTCTCCCTGCTTTTGTTGGAAGATGACATGACATTTAGATACATGCTCTCCCTAGGTAAAGAAAGCAACTGATTATGGGTGATTCAGAAGATCTAATTTCTTTTCCTGCTTACTAACCATTTTCCTTTTCCTATACTTTGGTTTCCCTCATTGGTAGCATGGATCAGAGTACATTTTAACTGCTTTAAGAACTGCTAACAAGAGGAAATACGCAACAGTGAGTTTGCTGCATCTTCCTCTGAAGCATTTTTCCCTGGTATTTATCAGATGTAAGTAGGCCTGATTTAGTGCAGGGATACATTTATGCCTCGAATAATAGGTTTGTATTGGGCATATGCCCTTCATTGTTGAAATTTGTGTTTGAAGATTACTTCAACACTTCCAGATCAAGATAAAGAGTTTTCCTGAGCCTATATTGTCAGCCTGGTTATTTAACAGTCACTTAATCAGATAATGCAGATATAAGCCCAGAGACTGAGATAGGAAGTGTGTGCAGTAAATGCACTCTTTTCAATTTATCTAATCTCTTGTAAAAAGTACTAGTGTTGTTGCTCTGAGAGTGGGTATATTTGGCAGGCTCTCCTGCTGAGTCTTTGTTCCATGATGTATATTTGCTGGCACAGTAAGCAGCAGTACCATCCTTCTGATAATTGTGCATAGTGCTCAGGCACTGTGTCTCAGAGGCTACTTTGCGTAACTTTTCATGCCACCTTTTTGGTGACCATTCTCACGGGAAACTGCTATGGCAGGGATCCAATGTACTGTGTTTGTGAGATGTTTGCCATCACAACCCAAACAGAGGTTTAGAGCAACTGATTCCTCAGTCAGAACAGAAGGTAGGTGGCACCCAGGTATAGACTTAAGCAAACTGCAGTGGTCTCTTTGGGAGTTCAGGGGGCTAGCTCCAACAAGCCTTTGGCTTTGTGGCCCAGGGCAAGAAATGTTGGGAGCCTGTAGCGCACCAGTCCAGCTGATGCAGTGCAGCAGAGAGGAGCATGTAGAGAGAGGCTGTGGTTGTCGGACTCTGTTACGGGCTCAGAGACTGCTTAAGAGTAGCAGTATCCACAGGGAAGGGAGGCCATCATTTTAGCACAGAGAAGACTGAGGGTGAAAGAATTTGGATCTGTTAGCTGGTTGAAGGTGGGGAGAAGATAGTGTTGTTAGGATGTTTTAGCTAATCTTTTGCATTTGAAAGAGTCCTGAGCCCAGATTGAGTTTTTCCAGTGCTGGTAGGAAAGCCTGACCTTTGTGTCTGCTCTAACTTCTGACTGGGTTGGAACAGATGGTCTTTGTATTCCCAAGATGTTCTTTACTCTGAGATACAGCTTCATGCAGCGCCTATACACAGCCTGTGCTCTTCTTTCCAGGAATTAGGTTTCTGAGGTGCTGCTGTTCCTCTGCCTCTTATGTCCAACAATGGATTTGTGAGATATGTTTCATAACGTGGATATTCGCACCAATAGAGAGGAGCCAGATGCCTGGAGAGGCTTCAGTATATCTGTAGGAGTGGGGAGGAATAAACAGAAACAGCTGCACTTGCTGTTATCTACTGAGATCAGTACTTAGGGGATAAATACTTTTTTCCCACAAGGAGGCTGAAATAATACCACTTTCCAAAGACAGTTGGTTTACTTGCTTCCTTATTTGTTTTGGATCAGATTCTGGAGACATGCAAAGCAGTGTACTTGATGGCTGTTTGTGGCAGGGGGCTTTTTGTTTTTCAGAGGACACCTCTCGGGGTGGCTCAGTGTGACTGCATTTCTGCTAGTGCCCTTGAATCCTGGTCTCCTGTGTATTGCTTGCACGAGCAATCCCTGTGGATAGGGATAGGTGTGCTTTGGGGAGTCTGGACCTACAGTTTGGCTGGGTTGGGGCTTCTGTGATGCCCCTTCTGTGAATCTGTCACAAGCTTTTCTCCATCTAGCTGTGCTTCCTTGACCAGTGTAGGTAGAGATTTTTAACATCAGGACATGTTATAAGGAAGCGACATTGCAAGGTAAGAACAGTGTTAGGCCACAGTGCGTTAGATAGCATGGATTTGAGAAACAAATCCAACCCCATCACAGACAGGGAACCCTCTTGAGCAACTACCAAACTTTATCACCTTGTGGTATACATTTTCAAATTCCAACAGCAAAAAGACTTTTGTTAAAGTGCAGTGAAAATTTTGTTCTGTTTGGGTTCTGTTGGCTATATATTCTACTGTTTCACGAAAACAAAGTATAAACTATATGAATGAGATGGGTTTAGGAAGCTATTTATTGCCTTCAGCAAGCTTATAAGCTCCTCTGAGCAATGTAGTCACAAGCAGTGGCAGCTAGAAATCCTCAGCTGTGAATCAACTGAAGATTTGCTCTGCACTATAGGCAGCATCTGCTCCAAGGTTTCTGAAGTTTGGACTAGAAGAGCAGGGTGGAATACCTGGAAGAAGGGTGTCTCAGGGGATTCATTAGCAATCTTCTTAATTTTTTCCTTGCATGTCACTCTGTGGGGTATGTGTGCCTTTGCCAGTAACCAGATTAACTTAAAAAAAAAAAAAAAAAAAAGAGAAGAAAGTACCTCTCCCATCCCTAGGCTGCAGGAAACATTTGGCAGGCAGAGAGTGTAACATCAAATGCCTGAAGTGAAAACAGATTTTGGCAATGGTAGCAGCATGTCGTCAGGTGTGAGAGTAATTGAGAATGGCTGCATATGGCATGCACAGTGGTCTCACAGTTCTTCCCTTTGCAACCTTTATCTTGCAAGCTCTTTGTCAGTGGAGTAGTCTATACTTATGTGAATAATCCTTTTGTTGCAGCAGGGTTTATCCTGCCAGCAGGAGTGACTGCCTACCTGGATCAGGCCCTTCGCTTGATGTGTTTGCTCTGAGCTTGGTTCAGGAGAGCATGTAGCTCAGCAGTGCAGTGGGCCAGGGAACTCCACCCTCACCCTTGCTGCCCCAGAGTGCTGTGGCAGGGACCTTGCAGGATAGCACAGCTCTTCTGCCTGTGCTGGGTGGAGGAAAAGACATAACGGCCCTTGCTTTCCCTTCCTGGAGGGCAAACTGGCAGAAGCAGGGAAAACCAGGAGACATGGTGCTGTCCATGCTGCCATAGAAAACAAGAGGGGGACACCAAGCAAAACCTCCTGTGGGAACACGATGAGCAGAGTGGGCTGCTGATGTGGCTCTGTAAGCTGCAATGATCGCTTGCTTCTCACCTTAGGAAATGCAGATGACCTTAGGGAGAAGGAGACTCAAAGGAAGGGAAAGCTGTTACACAAACACTAGCTGCAATCCTTCATGCTGTTTAATAGAGGAGCTCAAAAATGCTTATATATACTGATGCTGAAAAGCACTGATAATTAATTGAGAAGAGAGGAGGTTTTTTGCAGTTTCATTGGCTTTGAGCTACTCTTCACTTGTCCACTGGAGAAAGAAATTGTCTTTTGGCAGGACAAAGGGAAGAAGTGAGTGTAAATTTTGCAAAGGAGATCCTTTGTCAATGAGAGTTTTGGGTTTTTTTTGTGGAAAAAGCGTTTCAAATGTTTTGCCTGAAAGATTGAAACCAGCTCTGCAGCTAAGCTATTTTTTGCAGAGCCCCTTGTTTAGCATCCACTGGGTTGAGCTTTTTGTATGCTAGACATCTCTAATGGTGTTTTAGTCTCCAGTGGCGTTTTTCTTGGAAATTCTTTCTTTAAATAATAAAACAAAACAGAATTGTCATTATTGTCTTCACACTGCATGTAGCAGTGCCTTGATTTCTAGCTTTTGATGTCACCTTCGAAACAGAGCTGCTGCATAAGACTGATTTCGGAGTGATACATAGTATACACAACTAGTTGAAGATACAAATGACCTCCACTTAATTAGCTGGCAGGGGATAATGAGTGCTTGCCTTATCAGTATATTTTATTTCAGTTGACGTACTTTTCAAAAGATGTACAAAGTCACATAATTCTGTAAATCGGCTCATTTTTCTCCATTTGTATACCCATACCATAAGCACCCATTAATATGTTTTCAGTTAAGAACTGTGTGAAGGCCCATGAAGTGTATAGGCAGTATCACACAGTGCTTGCAAAGTTTAATCAAATATTTTCATGTAAAGGTCCAGTACCTGAGTAGAAAATATCAGTAATGGGGGCAGAAATGAGTGCTAAAATGAGATCTAAGGCTGAGAGCCACCTAAGACGCCTCATACTGAACATCTTGCATTGTCCTTAGAGCGGTATCATGTATTCCTGCTGTGAGGGGAAAGGCAAAGGAATCATATGCCTGAACAGCACTTGTTGGAGTGTGAACTGTTTTTTAATAAGCTGCTGCTGGTAATAGGGCTCCAGAGTAAGGCTGAAAATAGGAAGGTTTTCAGCTGTGCTGCCTTTTGGGTTTTCATCCTGTAAGTCTTTGCTGGGTGCCAGTGAATAGTTTGTATTCCGATGGTTGACATAGGTTTGCTGCATCTTCCTCATATATAGCTGACCTGGGTTTGTGAAACAAGAACAATGCATCCCACATGTCCTGGCCTCTGTGTGCATATGCACATCAATTTTTCATGGACCGCCAAAGCAGTGTGCTTTGCTGAAGCAGCTGCATGCATGTGTTTTATCTGCACATGGGCATGCTGAGCAGCACGCTGGATTTCTGCAAAATGAGGCAGTAAGCCCACCTATGTAATGTATGCATTGAGTCATGTGTTAAGAAGAATGTATGAACTAGTGAGTTTGTTTTACAATGTGGTCTTTTTCTGATGCCGTTGTTCTGAAAGATAGTTTCAGTCTCTGTCATCTTGGAGAACAAAGGTGATAGATCAAAGCCTGGATAAGTTAAGTCAAAACCTAAGCAGGGTGTGCTTTTCAAAAAAGTTTTTGTTTGGTGGTGTATGTCAGAGACAGTTAAAGAAATAGCTGCAGGTTAGGCTTCAGGAGCCCTGAGAGGTAAGGGTCTCCACTCGTACATAAAAGGAATGTAAATTATCCAGATTCTGAATCTCTTATGTCTGCAAGCCTGCCATTAAAACCAGTGGAGTTGTGGATGCTGTCTCTGAAAATTAGACTGCTTCCTGGGACCATTAAGTCCAGGCAGCCAAATTTGAAGCACTCTATAGCCATGGTCAAAAATATGACAGTAACTCTAAGCTGTAACCTTTATTAATTGTATGACAGCTTTAGGACTATTGTAGCACAAGTAGAAGAGAACTAGACCCAAGAGACCTAATTAATGAGGTGCTTTGTTGCTTGGCAAGAATAAAAGAATTATACGTATATAAAGATAGATGTAGGAGTTTGCCATTTGATCCAGAAAAGTAGCCCCTCTGTTAATTGGGAAGTGTAAAAATGTAAAGACTTGTTAGGCTAAAATACATGTAGTGTAAGTTTAAAGATTGTTGTAGTACTAGATGCTTTGATAAGACACTTGCAAAGTTAGGTTATCATAGTGTCACTGTATGACAGTATAGCACTGCCACAAAAGTCATGTGTATGGTTAGTTCGTAGAAGAGAGGATAAAAAAATGCAGTTCCGAGGTATGTGTACTATGTGAGTTGGAAAAGGTTATGAAAATGTCAGGGTGAAAGGAAAATCTGCTGACACTTGTCTCAAGCACAGGCTTTGACTTGGGGCACAGAAGAGCAGGTGAAGCCCATGGCTGTTCTGGGTAGGACGTCAGTGGGGGTGAAGGCAGGAGCAGAGCCCCTCTAGGACCCTTGGTTGTTTCTGTAGAGTCCTGCAGCACTTTAAAGCCCCTCAGTGGTATGGGGGCTCCTTCTCTGGGCACATTATGCCTGGTTTTCTTGCCTTTTCTTTTTTCTCTTTCCCTTGCTTGTCTCTTGTTCCTTCTCAGTCTCTCACAAGTGTTCTTGGCCAAGGTTGTGCATTTTCACATCTTGGTTTGAATTTCAGTGGGGCAAGAGGTGGTTGGCATTTTGTTTATACCAGTGCTGATTTGTTACCCTTTGTTTGCTTGAACCTCTTTTACAGCCAACCAAATTTACTGCCTCCTCCTTGCTGCTATTTTCCTCTTTATTGGCTTCCCTTCCCCCCAGTCCTTCCTCTATGGCTCTCCATTTTCCATTGTCTTTGTTCTTTATTTCCCCCCTAAGATCCTGAAACAGCTCTGGGAAGATGAAGCATTCAATCTTATTTTCCATCTCCAGCTAGCGCTTTATTAATAACCTATATTTATTTAGCATCTAGAGCCTGCCAAACACATACATTCATACACACAAAGCCAGTCACCAGTGTTTGCTGTCAGGATAATGTCTTCCCGGAGGCTTACCTCCTTCTGCCAAGCCTAGCTAAATGCCTCTTTGTGGAAAGGAAAGAAAAGGCCGCTCTTGTTGAATGATGTTTATGTTCCAGCATCTCCCTGAAGAAAAATGAACATGGGTCAGAAATGATCCTATCCTGGGCCCTGCTACTTCTGCAGCATAGTGTACTGGTTGAGAGTATTGTATTTGCAAGGTGAGGAGTTGAGTTAGAGCAGGCTGCAGAGCTGAGATTGCAGGGTTCAGGGCCATGGGCAGAGGCAGCGAAATGTTTTAATGTGGTTCGCAGACCTCCCAGTTGCCTTAGGAAATTCCTGAGACCTTGGCTCTACTGGGGTTGGGAGGCTTCTGCGTTGCAACTGACTACTCCCTATCATACAAGAGTGAGGGCACAGTTTCCCCAGATTTCTGCCTGAATCTGCATGGAGATCCAGTGCATGAGGAAGCTGGGTATTTGTGCTGGGGGAGTGCAGTCTTCCCAGTCTGTAGCAGACTATGGGGAAATGCCACAAACCCCACTTACGGCAACATTTGTGGACGGCTAGATCTCCAGCCTGGCACCAGCAAGGGCTGTTATGGGTGCAGAATTGTGAGTAGCAACTGCAGTAGGGCTGACTTCAGGGATATTGCACGGGCTTTTGCTCAGACACAGAACCTAGGGTCTAAAACTTGCAACAGCTGACTATGCCTATTTGCTGTCCCTGCTACTAAATAAACCAAGCAGGGTGTATTCCCTAGCCATAAAGGTACAGTAGAGCGGCATGGCTCAGTTCACAACCAGTTTGATAATTCCTCTTCTCTGCAGATATGATTTGCCTCATCCAATCTACCAAATGGCAACAGGTCCTGGTAATCCCCTAGCTGTGTCCTAATACTATTTGGGACAGTCCTAACTGGCCTGGCCACATCAATGCCCAAACCATTCCAACAGCTGCACTGTTTAGATGGTTCTGTGTCTATGCTAGGGCTCTTTTTCTTCCCTTTAGTGGCACAGATACTGCCACTGAGTCCTAGCTTCCAGAGCAGAGACAGTGCCAAATCCTGGATAGAAGCACCTCCCAGTAGGCCTTATGAGGCTGAAGCTGAGCTTCGCAGGGAGAAGTCAGCCTGAGACGGTGTGCGGGTCGTGCCTACAGACAGCATGTGAGCCGTGTCATCCTCGGGGTTCTCTCCATCTGTGAAAACTACCTTTGAGTAGCAGACCTCCTGCAGGAGGGTGTCAGAGCCACGAAGGAGCTCATAGAAATAAGCGCAAAAGGGTTGTCAGGCAGTCATAGAATCTCTTGTCATGGAATCATTTAGGTTGGAAAAGACCCTTAAGATCTTCAAGTCCAACCACAAACCTAACACTGAAAAGTCCACCACTAAACCATACCCCTAAGCGCCACATCTACATGTCTCTTAAATACCTCCAGGGATGGTGATTCTGAAGAATTTTTTTTCTAATAACCAATCTAAACCTCCACTAGCACAACTTGAGGTCGCTTCCTCCTGTCCTATCACTTGTTACTTGGGAAAAGAGAGACCGACACCCCGTTATAGGCCATGCCTGCTCCATGGATCAGAGAAGTCTCTGCCTGTGTGTTTACAGAACTGCAAAATAAGAAAACCTAATCTCGTGTGAGGTTTGAACATCTTCCAGTAATCTAGTTAGATCCCACTGGCTTCAACAGGCTTTAAATGGTAGGCTGCAAAGCTGGTTGGTTTGTGAAGTTAAATCCTGTTATTTTCCAAATGTCACTGAATGCATGTTCTTTGCTGTCAGCTACTGTTGAGAAATTGGGGTTAGAAATGTGTTCAGTCTCACCAAAGAGCTGGGCTTCCCATTCCCTTTCTTCCCTCTGATTTTTTTGAGTGAGGCTTGTTTATCATTTTGATTTTAAGTAACTTTAAGAGGGAGACAGAAAAAAATGTGGGAAGGAGGAAATCAAACCTTGATTTGCAGTGAGAAGTGCAAGGGAGGGTTCTTCCAAGCAACCTTGATGGTCCAAGGATCAAGCTGATCCTGTTCTTAAATGGGACCCTTATTTGAGCAGGACCGAACATGAACAGTTTCACTCAATTTGTTACAAAATTCACTGGACATCTGATTCAGGTAGGTTTAAATTCTTTGTCAGGGACCTAGGAACCCAGAGCTGCCTCTGCTTTTCTCACAGAAGCTTGTTTTCTCTTGGAAGTACATTGGGTGTCCCCAGAGAGCAATAAGGGTCAAACCAGCAGAAAATAAGAACAAATAAGATACACAAACTGAATATATATGTTGTGAGCAAGGCACACTTGTGCTGGAGCAGTAGGACTTCCCAGACAGGGAAGTCTTTGCTCTTAATTCAAAGATAGGCCTGGCCCCATCTTGACTTGTGCTCAAGTCAGTGACGAACCTCAGTGGAGAGGCAAGAATTTAGATCAGGATGAAACTAGCTCTTTTTCAAACCATGGCCAACAGCAAAGGATTCTTCACAGAAACGATACATGTATTTTTTACATGTCCTCTCTGATATATAGTATGTGAGTTCCAAGAAATGATTCACCTCTTTCCTGATTCTCTCATCAGTAGAAGATTCATTGTAACAGCCACTTGGAAACCATTCCATTTCAGTGATAGGACTTTATTTTCCTCGTAATGTTAATCACATGGTAATCCTAGCAGAAAGTGAGATATAGTATAAAACTATGGGGTAATGTTTGTACTATCAAATGTCTAAAATGCTTTTATCCATCAAAAAACGGATAAAGCTTTCAAGTTCTATTCTTACTACCAAAGTCCTATTACTGTTTACGAATAGATGTGCCCCACAGCCTTATCCACATTCTCTTTGAATTAGGAGCAAAGACTTGCACTGACTTTAGGGGGTGCCTAAGGGGAGAGCCATGTGCATCCTGAGTGTCTAAAACAACCCTATTGTGAGATCCAGGGCTGTCCAGAGCCCAAATTGTAGGTCTCTTCTGTGAGACACAAATGCTGATTTACCGCATGCATGTTACAGAGTTCCAGATCTGCCACTCAACAGCTGTGCAAAGAGGGCACATCATTTTTGCTCTCTGTACCTTTTAAGCCTTCAACTTTTAAGGAATTGCCTTTTAATGAACAGTGCTGTTTTGTATATAGTCTAAAATACAAGAAAAAATCAGCTATTTTTCTGTGCAGGTATAACATGTTAGTTTTATGCGGTATATTCATATCTCTTTTGTGCTTGCAAGCATCTTGTTGCCAGTACTCCAAGGAAATGCAGTCACACTGCAGAAAAAAAAATGTTCAGTTAGTCTCTGCATTGCATTTTTTTTTCCTGCTTTTGTCTCTGTATGGCGTACTCTTACAGAAGGGAATCATTAGAAAGATGATGTAGAACTTCAGAGTGAATCAAACTGCAAACATTAAGCCAGCTTAGAAAATTGTGTACAGACCTTACTGGAGTTACTGACTGATGTTTTGGAGGATTGTTTCATTCGTATAATTCTTATTGACACTGTTTCATCCAAATTAGCAGTTTCTATAATGAAGCTAGCATCACCTGCCAGTTTCTCTTGTGTTGAACCTCTCCCTTCAGACTGTACTTGTTTTTCTGTCTTCTGAGATCCTGAAGCCTGTGGCTCTGTTATATGTCTCAAGTACATTGAGCTGTTATGCATTTTTTTTGAGTTATTGTAGTTAGCTATTTCTCTTGTCAGTCACATGTATAATTTAACCAAGGTGTGACCTTGGTAAGATTTCCAGCTGTGGAACAGCAATTTAAAAAAAGTAATAATTACTTCAAGGACTATTTAAATTCACAGTGTTGCTGTTTGACTTGCAGCGAATCTGCATAAGGTTGGTGTTAAGAATGTAAAATGTTTAATGAAACAAACAAAAAAATCCTGGTTTTTAGCCAGTGGGACACTTCTAATTTTCTCTGGATGAGCCTAGAACTAATCAGAGATCTATAAATGTGTTTCAGTTCTTGACAAATCCTGACCAGTTCAGGACTCAAGCACAGGAAACATGTTTAAGAAATGTATTCATGACATCAGTCATTTACCACATATACAGAATGATGAAGATATCACCATTGTTTTTCCTTTTGGGAAGAATTTTTTTTCACTTCTTCCACACATAGCCAGGAAACAAGTGCTTGTAGATTTCACTGCAAACAATTAAACAAGTGGATCCCATTAAAGAAAACATCCAGAGATGCTACAACTCCTTCCGGTTTTCTATAAAGAGGGTAGCTGCATTTAGCATCAGAATATGACCATTAACATTCTTATATCCTGTCATGTGTATGTTCTGATGGGGAGCTAGATCCTTGAACATGTGCCTTATGATTCCTAAATTTCAGGTCCTATTATAGGATTCATGCAGCTGTGATTTCCAGGCTGTTTTACCTTCACTCATAAGAACCTGAGTTTGGGGTTTTGGGTATTGTTTGGTGGTTTGGTTTTTTTTTAGATAAACAGATATTTTTTTAGAGGTATTTAATTTTGAAGACAATTCAAACATAGTTCAACAGACAACAATGAAGGGAAATAGCAGATAATCACAATCAACCATCCAAGGTTCATTGAACACTCAGCAACTGAATTTTTCCTCAACAAATTATCTGTAATAAATCAAATGATAAACAAATTTACAGTCTGTTAAAAGGAACATTTAAGCTATTGTGATCTAATTACTGTTTGCTATTTCCATATGCCAAAATTCAGTGTGTTTTGTGTCAATCCAGTTTCTGGTCCATTACCAGCTTTTCTAGACAGAGCAGAAGAGAACAGTATCATGTTCAGCTGGCCAAGCTGTAATGGTGGCTAGTTGGTGCCCCTGAAAACATTGCCAACTGCAATTGTACTGTGGAGATGAAACAGGAAAATCTGTCAAGGCACAGGTCTGCCAGTATTCAGGGAGACACTAGGAGTTCATGTTCAAGAAACTCTGATTAGCTAAAGGGAGCAAGTTTGAGGAGTGAGGATGTTCAGCAACAGAAGGACTTATGAAAGGATGATAAAAGATTCTCCTTTGGAAAAACATCTTAAATCAAGGTCAGAGGTTTTTTTTGCAATAACATATTTCTTGTTCACTAATGAGTTACAGGTTCAGTGAGTGAAATTCCATGATGTTACTGGGGGTGGCAGATCCCATGAGTTCATGATCCCTACAGCCTTGAAACGTGAAGATACTGTTGGATCTCCCAGCTTTCTAAGCAGACTGTGGCTCCACTCTCTTACGTAAGAGGTGTCAGTATTGCCTAACCCCCTTAGGGCGAGGGATACCTAATCCCTCTTGCAACAGCTGCTCCCTTACCAAAAGAGGGGAAAGTAGGGCTGTTAGCTCCAGTGCTTTCCTCTTCTCTGTGGGAATCAGTAATAGATACTATTCAATGTTTCTAAATTGCTTTAAAAAGCAATCAGAAAGTACTAGAACAATTTTCTTCCTTGTCCCTGCATTTAAAACCTCTTAGAGGGAGCTTTGGAGCCGTAGTTTGGTGCTGTATCGCAGAGCTTTCCCTAAATTAAGAGAAATTAGAATTAGAGAGGAGGTTGGTATGGCCTGGTAGAGACTCTTCATTCAGAGAGTGAGAGTGACTGAGATAATGAATGCTTGTGTATTATAGATTAAGCAAGAACAGCATTTTGCCCCTTTATGGCATTTTTGTGGCTTTTGTTTCTCATCCCTGGCCAGAGCTCAAACCAGAAAAAGGACTGTGAGAGTGAGCAAAGCTGATGAAACCAATTTCCCCTAGATTTGTGAAAATCATAATAAACTCAAGCTGCGTTTAATTGGCAGTTTGGACAAAGTTTCTTTAGAAACCTATTCAGCTCTTCCTAATTAGAGTGTAATCTTTGTGTGAGTAGGTTATCGTTGAGGAAGAGCTGTACCTGCTGATTTTCTTTCTACGATGGTGTGATGGTACAACTGATGCTGTGTCACTTCACCAAATAGCTTTTTGGGAGGGAGAGGATGAGTTTGATCTCTAGCAAAAGGGGTGTGTTTGTTTATTATGTGTTTATATAAATAAAAGATGGTGTATCAGTGAGGCAGGCAAAGGAATATCTCTTCTTTTATGAGATCATTTAGGGAGCGAGGGCAAAAAGTAGGAAAAGTCTTACAAAACAGCTGCAGTACGATTAGATTTGCAAAAATAGATGCCTGTTCAAACCACAGATTTCTTTTCCTTCCAAACCTTTTGTGATAAGCACCTGTAGGTGGATTGGCTGTTCACATTTTGGGCTCTAGAAGGTGTGATTCAAGAAACAGGCTGCCTTAGTTTTGGCAAAATTTGCTCTCGTTTTATGTACCAGAAGAACAAGCAGCATTCTCCTGTTTCATCCAAGCCTTTCTGTTTGTCGGACTGTCCTGGACCTCTGCGCACCCCATCCCGTCTGCCTGCGCACCTGGTGAAACCCCAGCTGGGTGGGTGCTGAGTTTCTGTGATGTGACCGGTCAGCAACTTCCAAAATGTATTTTTACTCACTGATGGTTGCAATATGTTCTTCAGGAATATTGTAAGAGCTGTCACCTAATCTCTAGATAACAAGAAGAAATGGTTTCCTAAGTAGCACTGTAGAGGATTTTCTCTGAAAACTTTTGCTAAAATATGACAGTTTTGTTAATTAACCACAAATTACAAAATTAGGGGTTTGTGTTTGATTAATACTATGGTTTGCACCAGAACATGGGACAGCAGAAAATTATAA
This sequence comes from Pandion haliaetus, assembly GCA_013401275.1. Classification (NCBI taxonomy): domain Eukaryota; kingdom Metazoa; phylum Chordata; class Aves; order Accipitriformes; family Pandionidae; genus Pandion; species Pandion haliaetus. The sequence continues at coordinate 24,349 of VYZV01034301.1, forward strand.
ATTTTCAAGTGCATGGTTGGAATTTGTTATAGTTTTACCTGGAAACTTCCAGATAATATATTCTGTAAATCAATTATGTTTTGTTTTGGGGGCTTTTGTTTTACTGATGAAAATGTAAAACTTCTTGAAGAAACAGCCTTGTTTAGCTTTCAAGTCAAGGAAAGTTGTCTTTCAAAAACTCAGCTTTTAGACACTGAGCACTGTCTTAGATGATCACTGTCTGTCTTCACTGTAGAGAGAAACACTCGAGGCACAGGGAAATTGAAATCTATTGCAGAGATGGGATTTTGCTTGTAGTACTTGAAGTGGTAAAATTTGCTCCCAGAGTCCTGGTTCCTTTGATTGTAAATACCTGGGTGCAGTTCTGCCAAAACCTGCTTAGCAATATATGTGTGTGTTTGTTTCTGCTCCAAAATCTTAGTATACAAATAGCTGAAATTTGGTTTTCTCCTGGAATGACAGTTAAAATATGGTATCTGCTGAAACTATGAAATCATAGAGTTTTCCCTCACAGTCAAAGAACTTTTCTGTCTTTGAGTTTTCTAACACTTTATTTTTCCTTTTACTAGCAATTCTTGCTACTTTTTATCAGCTGTATGGCCAGCTGATAAAAAAAGCTATTCTGAATAGCTTTGCTTTTGCTTCTGCTACGCTAACATCTGCTGACAGAAAACTCGGACATGTTTTATAATACCTTTACATCACTATGCCTCTGTATAGTGAGAAATTCCTTTTTTTTTCTCATCTGTGAGGTGAGCTTTCTTTCCTCTTCCTTGTATTGAACTCTGATGATGCTTCCTTGTTTGCTTACTGTTGTTTTGCTTCTATTGACAGAAGTCAAGAGGTTTTCATCTTCATGCTCCTTTTGGTGACAGTGTGATCATATTCTGCTGGTTTTGTTTATGGTGCTGTACCTCATTTTTCAATTACAGGTGAAAAGGAGACATTGTTTGGCAGTCAATGCAGCTTACTAGCACTTAAGAAAAAAACAATTTTGATTCCTTAATCTACCGTAAATCTCCAACATGACCCTTGGCAAATCAAACATACCTTGTCTATGTTTAGGAAGCATCTTGTGTAGCTATATCAAATTGTGCCTCTCCAGCAGAATTTGTGAGCTTCACCTCAGCATATTCATTTGGACTCAATGATCTTAAAGGTGTTTTCCAACCTAAATGATTCTGTGATTTGAAAAGGTACCATTGGCAGCATGCAATGGTTGCATAGGTGGTTACCGCAAGTACAGAATCATAGAAGTACAAGCAATCCAAATGTAGATGTGGCCTTTGCTATTTACATTTCACTTTCTTCAGTGCAAAATAAAACACTTTGAATGATTAAACAAATTCATGGTAGAAAAATCTGTTGAGCACTTTTAGACATAGGTACAGCCTCTGGCTCAGGAAGTCCATAATCGGCTGATTGCTAGAATGTGGAAAGGTAAATGGTAAAAGGACCACTGTATGCTTGTGCTCTTGCTAGTTCCCTCCTGTGTATTCTGCTTGCCACTGCTGGATGCAGAAAACTGAGATAAATGAATTTTTGGTGTGTTGCTATGAATGCTGCTTCGGCTTACAATGATAGCTTTTGAGGGCAGAGTTTGTCTTACTGCATTAGTACTGCTTAGTGTGTGCTGAAACAGGAATTCCCACTGCATGGAAAGTCTGACTTCAAGGACAAAGTTTCTTAGCAGAATGAAAAGTATCCTTCGAGAATAGAAAATCTGAAATGGAACTTAGAAAAAATTAAAGTGAAGTTATATGTTGCCTTTTTTCCCACAGACTGGTCAGAGCAGCCTGCCGGGGAGCAGGGCAGCCTAGAGAGCCTGATCTTTGCAGCTTCCCAAGAGCACACTGAGATGCACTGAGCATCCTCCTATCGATCCTTCTTCCAACAGCACAGGAAACCTGAGTCAGTCCTTTAAATATGGAAGATCTCACAATATCTGGCTCAGTCTGCCTTTCTGGAGGAGTCTCTCATGTTACAGTGCTAGCAGTGAGCAGATTGTGGGTTTTGAAGAAGTGACTATCCTGAATATTTTCTCTAGTGTGTGACCATAGAAAAACATGCAACCTAAGTAATGAAGGTTAGATCTGGAACCCTGTCTAATGCACAGTCAGAGAAAAGGAGGGGTGGTTATTTGTTAATCACAGAGAGTAACTTTGCCTTCTACTTTTTACTCACCAGGCCCTTGCAACTTCTGGTGCCAGATAGTCAGGGGATTTCATAGGCTAGCTGTTAGAAGCCTGATGCTACCTTCATCAAAACAGCAATTGCAAAAATATGGTAGGAGTATGAGGGATATCATGTGTTCATCAAGTACGCTGTTTGCAGCACCTCGAGTCACAGAAAGCGTTAGTGAGACAGTCTTTTCACACATTTTTGTCTGTCTTCGCATTTTTTTCAGTGGGTTGGGCCTCTGGCTAAATACGTTTGATTCCTTCTGTAGAAGGAAAGATTGCAGACATGAAAAGCCCCAACTGAAATGGATAGTGTGTGACAGTTTCATCCTTCTAGCCTATTGTTTTATGATGTGACTAATAACAGTTCTTCAGAGACTTATAACCCTTTGTGTGATTTACTGTGGTTATCCTGCATGCCACCTGTGCATGGTATTAATTAAGACCTGGGGAAAACGTGCTATAGAGCTGAAAAATTCACTTTGCCGAAAGGTAGCGCAATGAAAACCAGCAACCCCCCCCCATGTAGCCATTTGAAAGTTCTTCCAAAATTGGTTTATGGCTTTTTTTCTCAAGAACTTGAAGGAATATGGCATCTTAAAGATAAACTTACAGGTTCAATTGCCTGCTTAGATGTACAATCATGCATTATTGTCCACTTGAATTAAATGTGCCTAAGGGACCGAGTTTATTTTCTGCATCCGTTCAAGAACATGATTGAAATAAACAGCATGGTCCTAGCAACATAGCATGCTAGCTATTAATCCACTAAGTACCCTATTAGTACCTGTCACTTTGGATTAGCAATGAGTTTTTTATGTTCATCGTGTATTTAAGTATACTGACTTTTGGATGGATTAAATCTCTCTTATTCAACTAATTCCCAAAAAGCATCCATCTGGAGAACTTTATGCCTTAGAAGTCTATTTCTCAGCAATAAGTCCAAATAAGATGGGCTTTATCATCCCAGAGAGTCACTCAGGATGAGGTAATGGGAATAATAATTGGTTTATAGGGTTTAAAGTTTTTGCTGCTAGAAACCTGCTCATACATAAATCAAAGACAGATATTTCATTTCTGTCAAGCATTTAAATTGTTCAGTGATTGATTAAATGTCAGGCAACCTAATAATTAGTGTACCTGAGTATCATTTGGAATGTAAACTCCCTGGGTGGGGATTTTTCTTCTTCCTTCTCTCTGTATAATCACCATCTCAAGTCTCACAGTGCATGATTTGGGTTCTTTAACTGCTGTTATAAAAGAAATAATAATGGCTGCAAAACTCCCCAAACTAATACCATATTCTCTAGTAATAATCTAATCACTATATCTCTGAGGCATGTCACTGTGCTGTTTTGGAACGGTGCTTCAAAGAGGACAACTTGGGGGTTTATGTCATTAATTTTTCTACCCCTTTAGTCCTAATGTACATATGAAGCACACCTTGCCAAGGCTGACTGTTTGAGACCACCACTTGAGCCGTGTTACCTCAACAACTTCTTTTAATTATCAAGGTCAGTAATTTTTTTTAATTGAGAGGAGTAGAGTGTAGATGACATACCTAAAATTAATACACAGCTCACAAGTGTTAACTTTACAGCATTGTCAAACAATTTCCTCTTCCCAGAGGAAACTGTGGAACAACAATCCTGCAGGCTCAAACCCTGCTTTCATACATAGACAAAGTGGATTGTGCAAATGAGGACAACACAACTGCTGTACTATGCAGCAATCTGTGAAAGAAAGTTGGGGAACCTTGTGGGCTGGTTATTTAGCTCTTGGTCTCTCTGCTGTGGCTGAAGCTGTTGGAATGAATTTTGATAATATTTTTGTTAGTGGTCTCAGTAAGAGATATCCACTGATCGATTTTCTTTGATCAGTGTTGAAGAACCATTTCATAAAATTTTCTCACAAAAATCTCTGCAATTCTGGGGAGCCAGGATCTCCCCAGGAAAATGAAGTTTTATTGCAAAGTGTTGATTTCTTAGGTTTGAAGTGTCTGGCAGTCACTGAAATGTTGGTGAATCAAAAGCAATTAATTGAGGATCTTGGACCTTTGGCAAGGAATCCTTGTCTGGACAATAAATCAACACCAGGAAGAATTTGTGGACACCTTCCTCCCTATCCAATATTCTTTTAGCTACTCATTGGAAAGTTCTGGTGTACGTTTTGTGATTGGAATTAGTGGGAACAGGAAAATCCATTTTGCTAATCAATTGCAAGATCCTAGGGAGCTTCTACTTCGCTCAAAGGTTCTTGAATTTTAGGTTTTGAGTTAATGAAATTGAAACACTATTTTGAGGAAAAAAAACAGTTCCCAGAGAATCAGCAGCCATGATTTTGGATCAGTTAAGTTACACTGGCAGATGCAGTGGTGGGATAAGAGACTTGCACTGGAGATGGTGCTGTGTTTGTCTTCTGCACTGGTGTGCTGAAATCTGAAATGCGGTTTCTGTTGGCGCTTTTCAGCCCCTGTGTGACTCCATCAAAGCAAGGTTCCTTCACTGTGGGTCCTCTGGCCACTGATAAGAACCTATGCTTGTGACAGGATAATATGTTTGTGTTCTCCAAATTAGCTGTAACACATAATGTAATTTATTTAAGTGATTAAATTTTGTCAGTAACCTGAAGGCTTAAGGAAACTGAAAAAAAAAACCCAAAACACAAAAACCTGGTGTTTTCAGATTTCCTTCCCAAAATCTCCACGGATTGTTTTGTTGCTGCTTACATAATTGGTATGTCTGCATCAATTACATGCTTTGGATTGCAAGTTTGAGGGTGCTCAGACTTTCTATGTACCAAACCTTTACTCCCTTACCTCATGTTTGCAATTTCCTATCATTTACCCATTCCAGTCAAGCTACTATATAAACTTGCAAATGCTGTATTTTGGGGGATAACTTGCTATGTGTGCTTTCTCAGCGTCCAGGAGAATAAGCTTTCAGGCAATCTGAAAGCTAATTGCTCCTGCTAAAACATGATGAGAAGTTCAATATGTTCCTCTCCAGACAGCCTAAATTTCCGCCATTTAGCTGCCCTTTTTGTTAGGATAGTAACAATTTCATGGTTGCTCAGTTGCTTAGCAGAAATGCTCAATGTCATTTTTAGTTGTTACAAAGAAAAATAATATATTCGAACAAACCATCCTTAGACTTGTGTGTCACATGTGCCTTACTTGTCCTGTCACTGTTTATATTCCATTGTTGTTCTTATATGCTGTTCTTACAGTTACCTGGAAGTCTTTGATTTTGATCAGTCGTGAACCTTATAGTAGAGACTGAGGCTGCGATTTTTAAAGATACTTAAAGACAAAAATAGCCCATTGAATGGTGAACTGAATCAGAGGTACAGGATGTGCTTTCCTCTTCTGCTCTTTGTCTTTGTACTTTATAAGCTGTATGCGTATGGCTACACTTTCTTATGAAATGCCTAGCACCAATGTTAGTAGAAAGTGTAGAAGTCATTGGAATGTGACATTGTTCTGGCTATCTGGTGGTTTCAGAACTTCCAGTCTGATTTATGGATATACAAGTATCTAGGCTTACATATGGGACAAATTTTCCCTTGTATTTCAAGATCAGTCCACAACATGTGGCAGGAACAATGTCCAATGAGGGATGTAAGTGCCTTAAAAGTGTTCCTGGCATTTGGAAGGGATTTGAGAACTGTGAGAAAGGTGCCTGGGTTGCGTGAAGAGAAATAGCTTGGTGACAGAGTTTTTTGTTATTTATATGACATCCTGGTGCATGAGCAGGTTACCTTGGTGTCATGGTTTAAGCCCAGCCAGCAACAAAGCACCATGAATCCAATTGCTCACTCCCCACCCCCTGGCCACAGTGGAATGAGGAGAAAATCCAAAGGCAGCCTCGTGGGTCGAGACAAGGACTGGGAGGGATCACTCCCCACTTATGGTCACGGGCAAAAGACAGGCTCAACTTGGGGAAGAAACAAAATCCATTTCATTTACTACCAATCAAATCAAAACAAGGATAATGAGAAGGAAAACCAAACATCAGAACACCTCCCCCCACTCCTCCCGCCTTCCCGGCTCAGCTCCACTCCCAGTTCTCTCTCCCTCCTCCCCCCGGCGGCGCAGGGGAACAGGGGATGGGGGTTGTGTCAGCTCCCCACACCTTGTCTCTGCCGCTCCTTTCCTCAGGGGGAAGATTCCTCACTCGTCCCCTGCTCCACC
>VYZV01034301.1:31615-100103 GCA_013401275.1 Pandion haliaetus
TTTCCCATGGAGTCACGGCCATCTTGGGGGCCTCCGCTCCCCCGCTCCCCTCCCTGGGCTGCAGGGGGACAGCCTGCCATCTCCCCACGGGCTGCAGGGCCATCAGCCTCCTCAGGCGCCCCTCCTCCCCCTCCTTCTTCACTGACCTCAGGATCTGCAGAGGGGTTCCTCTCACGTTCCAACCCCCACTCCCCACAGGTTCCCCTTCTTCAATCTGTTCTCCCAGAGGCGCTCCCACTGTCACTGATGGGGTCAGCCTGCGCCAGAGACGGCTCCGATTTGGAGCCGGGGGAGCTTCCATCAGTTTCTCACAGGAGCCACCCCTGTGGCCCTTCCCCTGCTACCAAAACCCCACCACACAAACAGAACACTTGTCATGGTGAACCTAATCACATAGCTCCCTGTGCTGACTGGGACTACCCTGGGAGTCTGTAACAGCACAGCTTCAGCTGCCAGGGAAAGTTTTCAGGTGGAAGAGGTAGGCAGCAACTGGACCGAGGCATCTCCTGGCCTAGGACCCAGTCGAGTAGTTAATTTTATTTTAATCTAAGTTACAGAATTAGGTAATTGTGCGGAGTCCTTCATGGTGTCAGTGCTTTCTTGGATGTAGGTCTAGGTAAGATTCCATGTTTCCTGCTTCCCATGTGTTGTGATCAGCTCTAGTCTCTCAAGGACCATACTTTTGTTTTTTCTAATTTATGATCAGCTCCAGAACAGAATTTCACGAAGCTGGATTATTACATTTTCTTTCTGTTTTCAATATCTCTTTTCTGGCACTCACCTTGTACTCAGACCTCTAGATCCAACTCTGTAGAAACCTGCAGAGATATTTTTAAGAGTTGTCTATGTCTGGTTGCAGAATCCAGGACAGGAGGAATGTTCCAGCACACGTGTCAGCACAATTCATTTCTCCCCAGTAATCAGCTGTATAATCTGGACATAACCCAGGTAATCTTCCCTGATGGGGCACTTCGTGTTCTGTTTTTCCATGAACTCTCTAAAAGGTTATTAACCTATGTGATCTTTGTTTAGTCTCAAAATAGCTTGAAAAAGAGCTGTCTTGTGGTTTCTGTCTGTGGTACCATGGCTGTTCATTGTTTCAGACTTTATGGAGAATTCCACAGAGGAGAAGTGCTTAACTAGAGTAGTGGCTGTGCTGGTTTTGGCTGGTGTAGAGTTAACTTTCTTCATAGTAGCTGGTATGGGGCTATGTTTTGGAATTGTGCTGAAAACAGTGTTGATGATACAGGGATGTTTCGTTCCTGCCGAGCAGTGCTCACACAGAACCGAGGCCTTTTCTGCTCCTCACCCCACCCCACCAGCGAGGAGGCTGGGGGGCACAAGAAGTTGGGAGGGGACACAGCTGGGACAGCTGACCCCAACTGACCCAAGGGGTATCCCAGACCGTATGGCGTCATGCTCAGCATATCAAGCTGGGGGAAGAAGGAGGAAGGGGGGGACATTCGCAGTGATGGCGTTTGTCTTCCCATGTAACCATTACAGGCGATGGAGCCCTGCTTTCCTGGAGATGGCTGAACACCTGCCTGCCCATGGGAAGTGGTGAACGAATTCCTTGGTTTGCTTTGCTTGTGTACATGGCTTTTGCTTTACCCATTAAATGGTCTTTATCTCAACCCACGAGTTTTCTTACTTTTACCCTCCTGATTCTCTCCCCAACCCACCTGGGAGGGGGGGAGTGAGTAAGTGAGTGAGTGGCTGTGTGGTGCTTTGTTGTTGGCTTGGGTTAAACCACAACACTGGCATCAGTGAGCTATTTGTGTATTTGAAGGTTTCATTTACAAATGTAAGGGGGGCTGCCCTGAAAGCTGTTTTAATCAAACCAAGATTGACAGGCATGAGAAACTTGAGGTAAATGTGAATGGGAGAGCATGAGATGGCCCCTCTACGCATCAGTTGTGGTTATGACGCTTTCTGTCACACAGCTTGAGTTATATTTTCTCTTACTTCTGCCAGCATTGCATGTTTAAATTCCAGCAAAGCAAATGGATTATGATTTGTGCAAGTATGGAGAAGAGTATTTGGACTGAGAGTAAAGTGATTTGATAATGGAAGGTGGCAGGAAGCTGGGGATGTTGTGTATCCTGTTGGATTTGGTCAGAGATCTCTGTCATCAGTAGAGGAAGGCAGACACCATGGCAAGGTTAGACACAGCATGCAGGGGGCTTAAGTTTTTGTTTTGTGGATATATTGGGTATTTATTTGTTTTGGTTTTTTTTCTCAGTTGCAAAGTGATTGTCCTGGATTAAAACTATGGTGAAAAGCATGAGTCCATAATAAAATATGTTTCAGAGACTGAGGAGGCAAAGATGTCTGTGCTGTCATTTCAAGTTGACATGCTGCATGCATTATAACATAACGTAGTTGAGCAACAGTTACTGAGTCAAACTCATAGTTCAGCAGCTTTTGGTTTGACATAGGTGGAATTGGCCCCCATTCATTGTAAGATATAGGCACTATAGAACTATGCCTTCAACTGTCCCACTTGCAGTAACTGCTTGGATCTCATCCTTGATCTGGCTGCTTTATGCTGCATTAAAAGGCCAAAGGATCACCAAGGTTTTCTAACAGGTCCAGGCTCCAAAGATTGCCTCTCAAGTCCTTGTGCTGTCAAAGGAACAGTGCTCTGAGTGCAGATGCTCTGGAAAATCCCTGTGCCCATGGGGAAGCCTAGAGCATTGGCCACTGTCTTGCCCTGAGGGCTGTTTGCTGATATTGGAGGCCTCCTTCCTCTAGGCTAGCTTTGAGAGGAAGACAAAGCTGCTTGAATTTCCTCCTGCGTGCCCTCATTATTTGCATTTTCTGTGCTGCCAAATGTCTTGCTTTGCAGTGAGATGATATCTCGTGTCATCTTGCAAGCAGAAGGTGGACTCCCAGCTCATTGAAGTAGCTTTGAAAACGTCATCCTTATTTGTAGAGCAGCAGTGAGTACCAGCTTCTGGCCAATCACACTGAGACTTTGTAGCACCAGCATATGCATCTCTACTTCTTTTTCTTCCCCTTTATGTGTCCTCTGCTCGGCCTGTTGTCTTTTGGATCTGGAGTGCATTCTTACTGTGTTAGCAAACCTCTTGCATAGTGACACCTTCATTTGTACTGGGATCTCCAAATACTATTATATAAAAATGTTTCTCTGTGTGCTCCTTTCAATCTGGTCACTTGGAAAGCTCCAAGCCCATTTTTCCTCCTCGTTAACAAAAATCACTGCATCAATATGTAGCAGCAGGAACAGCAACAATCTTACTCCAGCAAAGCCTGATCTTTCCTTGCAACAAAAACAATCAATTTGTTATCAGAATTACAAATATTTGATAGCTGTAATAGCTACACTGAAGGAATTGACTACACTAACAATGTTTTGATTTTTCTGCTCAGTTTTTCTAAAGCAAAAGAAAATGATAATAACAGTGTGTCCCTTCCCACCCACCTCCTTCCCTCCCCCCTCCCCCCCAAAAAAAGGAAAGAAAAAGAAAAAAGAAAAAAAGTCTAGGGCAAACAGAGGCAGGAAAGAAGAATATTTGTTAGGAAACTGTCAAACACCAGAGGAGAATGATGAAAGCCAGTTGAAAGTTTTCTCAGCATAATATACTAAATAATATACCATAGAGCAGCAGGAAGGCAGCAAAACCTTTTCTGTCCTGGGACTAACTCTTCTTAGGTCAGCTAGAGAGGAATTACACCAGGCACTTTGTACCACAGGAGTGATGGAGCTTACTCTCATACCACAGCTTGCCCAGGCAGCAGTGTGCTCTGCCTAGAGTAGCTGAAGTAGTTTTATGCAAGGCACCTCCATATCTATCTGTAGATACACATTTGTGAAAATCCAGCCCAAATTAAAGCATTTGCTTTTGTTATAAAGTAAAAAAGTCTCAAAATCTGGAACATCCAGGTACCTGTTGACTGCATCCCACAGGCAGACAAGGGACAGTACTTTTCCTTTCATTCAAGCTCATTTACTAATTGATGATAATGTCAGGCAATCAGTACAGAGCTAGACTATGGCAAAGAAAGACTAAAGCATTAGCTGTTTTCACTGTTGCCCAAGATCCCGAAGTGTCGTCTTAACAACTGGATGTGTCTTTTAGTTGTGAGGTTTCCTATTATTTTGAAGACATTTCCATTAGATCCTCCAGAGATAGAGTGCAAGTCCCATTTAATGTTGTTTTAGGAACAAATTACTATATAATGTAATAGCCCAAGTACATGGGAAACAACTGCTGAGTAGAGATATTTTTTACTCCAGTTGGGTACTGAGTTAATTTACTTTTTCCTCTTGGTTATACAGACCTAAGAAAGCTATGGCCCTTGCAGTGCAGGAAAAAAAAAAAAAGCAGTAAATAATCATAAAATCTTTACTTGAATTATGTACAGTTCTGTGTTTTAACACAATCTGCTACAGTATGGCCTGCTCCTGACCAGGAGTTTTGGGCTACTACCTTAATCAAAATATGTGATAATAGTAATACATGCCTTACTGAGGCAGCAGTGACATTTTAATTTTCTAAATATAGATCAGATAACACTGCGTAAAAGAACCAGCACATTGCATTTCTTAAATATGTTTTCCAGCAGAAGATGGAGTTTTCTGTCATTGTATGTACTTGAAAAAAACTAATGTTTATTTTAAAAGATTTTAATTGTTCTGAGATTTTTAAGAAATAAAATGAATGATTCTTTTCCAAATATTAATAAGTCATTCCTGTGAGGTATAAGACATTTCAACCTCAGTAAATGCATTGAAGTACTACTTTTTGGTTTGTTGTAAAACATTTTTTTCAGTTCAGAATATTCTGAATGAACAAAATCATAAGTGTTAATCTCTATATTTTTCACAGAAAATATTTTTTTTCCTATACTGCTTTTTTCCCTGTCCTCCTTTAAGCATACTAAAAAGAAAAATTTTAAATACTTAACTTTATTTTAACTGGACATACTTGGATCAATAACAATTTCCATTGCAGAAAACAGGAAAGTTCCCTGGCAGAATGCACCTCTGGATCAATGACGGACAGCTGCATGCCCACCCCTGAAGCTGTAAACATCCCGAAACCCCATCCCAGATGGACAATTTTTGTCAGGTAGGCACACATCAGGATCTTTACTGTTACTGAAAAATCAAATGCCCTTCAGTTTTTTTCACTTTATCTCATCTGTGTTTTCAATGCCAGTAAGCAGAATCTCAGTCCTCTGCAGAAAATGAAAACTATACAGTGATTAATGATGAGATGTTTTAAGCTCACAAATCAGCAAGTTTAGTTCTAGGAAGAGCAACTACTGACCAAATAACAAACCACACACATTTAACATAAAGGACCATGTCGGAAATGAGCCTTTCCACTTTGACTTGTCAGTGCCATACTTCTCATGAACAATAGAGATGCTCCTATCCGATCTTCCAAGATCTACATTTGTCACACGCTTATTGCTGGTAGCATTTTGATAATGAATCTTGTGCTGTGTATACTTACGCACATTATTGGTCTTCTTAGTGCTCACATTTCCCATTTCAACAGAGATTTCTGGGAATCTAAACCATAATTCAGTTACCAAGATTCCATCTGCTAGCCTTGAGATGGCAGAAATGAAGATTTCGCAGAACTCATTAAATGTTTGCATGGCTGAAAGAGTATGAACCAAACATGTTTTGCAGAGAGAGTTGTTTGGATTCTTCCCATTAAGTTTTTTAGGAAGGCTTTATTCACTTCCAAGAATCCTCCCTGATGAGAACAGGGGAAAAAATCTTATAGCTCAGAAGTGACTGTATTCTGCTTCATTGCAGTCTGACAATCTTGTGTCTGAGGTTTCCTCCCTGAGTACCATTCTCCCATTTTGCATTCACTCATCTCACCAAAAAGTTGATTCTGAAATTCAAACGAACTTCAACAGGACTCAGTGCATCAATGCTGGCCATTTTAAAACTTCTCACTGACACTGCTAGATGATGTTTAACTATCTCAATGTGTCTTCAATTGCTGTAAGTCAGGAAGGTACATGTAGAGAATGACCTGGCTCAGGAAGGGTTATGGAGGAGTCTTAACAGCATCACTGACAGTAAGACATCACTGTGGAGCTTCAGTGAGCTCCAAAACCAAGGGCTCTAATGTGATTCTTCTGTAGCCAAATTGGGCTATGTGGCTCTCACAACCGAACACAATCCCATTTCTCGTGGCATGCTTCTTTCATACCGTGATGTGAGCAGCAAGGATGTTCCCCACTGCCTTTACCACCCAGAAACTCCTGCCACTGGGTCTGTGTCCTTTGCTTTGCTCCTCTGGGCTAAAGAGGAAAAGGACAGGATCTAAAATTGCTACCATCTCCTGCCAATCTTAGATATATGGAAGTAGAAAAAAAAAGGGGGGGGTTGTGTGCATCATATCTATACCATACGTGTTTGCTTCCGGGGTGGCATTCTCAAAGCCTTGTAGTGACATTTAGGCTTACATTCTCCTTGAAAGCCAGTGGGAGCTGGCTGAGAGTCTTAACTTCTGCAGATGTTTAAGAAAAAACCTAGCTTTTATTATTTTGTCTTAATTAAACATGTTCAGTGCGATGCACTAGGTATAGCCTGCATGTCCTTCACACCTTCCATCAGTACTCTGTAGCAGAGGCAGTTTTCTCCGTGCTTTGGAATGGGGAAGCTGAGGACGAAGAGTGGAGGGACCTCCTGTCTCCTGGTGCCCAGGGGAAGAGGTGTGACAGCGCAGACTGCACGTCTGCATAGCACCAACCCAGGGCCCAGCTTGCTGAGTTATATATGCAGTACAACTTTGCCAAAAACCATGTCAAGAAGTTGGAGCAGATGTCCTAGGATGCAGATGAACGAGGTATTGGGACTCTGATCTGCATGAGTCAAGGCAAAATTTTTCATCCCAGGCACACTGGGAACTTGAATGTAGCCTTCTGGCATCATTCAGTCTCAGACTGGTATCTTATACATCCTCAGGATGTATAGAGTGCAAGGAGGTTGCTTCCCACATGTGCAAAATTATGCACAACGTATGCAGGCCCCAAAGTCTTCTCCTCTGTCTGATACCAGGGAGGCTCAATACTCAGAGGTATGGCCTCCTCTGACTCTTGTGCATGCTTGTTTGTCTTGCGATTTTTAAAACACCAATGTCACTGGCGTGACAGGAATTAGCTGCAGGGGTAGAAAAATCCTAACAACTCATATTTAATAAATTGCAGTTTTCCTATGATGCGGAGTATCTTACAGTGCAATGAAATACCTCCCTTATTGGTCTGCTAGTCATTAAATAATTCCTCCAACTCAGTTTATGTCTTTCTGTTGCCAACTTCAAGACTTATATTGCTTTCTCAGTTAAATCATCGGCTCCTAATGATCCAGCTGAATTTTTATGCCCGACCTATCCCCCAGGAGACTTTTATATACACTGTAATGATACTGTTTGCTTGGGCGCTGGCAGTTAAGTGTTCTAGCACCTCGTTTTACAGTCTTTGATACATTTCTGAGAAAGTGTGCGCTTAGGCTATTTATGATAAATCAGAATGGCAGTTGTGTTAAGGCTGCAAACACAAAGCACATGCTCAGCTTTATTTAGATGCTCCAAACTTTACCTGAAATTAAAATTCATCCCTGTACTGGCCAGTTTACATCTCCTTTGCCATTGTTATTTCTGCATTAGTGATGCCATTACTGCAAGCAGCACAAGTGAAGGGACTGGGAGTTATGCACTGGCACCTGTATGGCACAGGGGGTGTCCTGGCTTGAGGGACCCTGAAGGGCCCCTCACTCTGTCCATTCAGCTTGCAGTCTCTGTGGGATACCTCCCACAGCCTACCTGTTGTACTTGATTAAGAGTGAAGCTGAACTAAAACAACCAGATGAGCCATTTTAGTGAAAAACATGGTGTTTCTGGACAGTCAGAAACAGAAATGCAAACATAAATTAAAAAAACCCCACACACTATTTGAATATTTTCAAAACAAAAGGTTGTGCCATTATGTTTCAAAATATTTTTATTTCAGCTTAAGGCCTCATTTATTTCTTTTTAAATTTTAAAAGTAAACAAAGCCAGTTTTGGATGAAGCACAGTATTTTCTTTTTGCATTAACCATTGAGGAGAAATATTTTTAGTGCAAAACTAATAGTTTTGTTTAGGATCAGCATCTTTCTGCACATGCTTGCACATACCAGCATTTTCAGAGGTTTCCAGTCCAGTTACTGAACCAAAAAAAATCAATTCCTAGCTGAGCCCTTGCTACGAGGCACCAGCAAAACTGGTCGAGGTGAGGGTAGCTTTCATAGCTTTGCTTGTTTCTTTCTCTTCTTGCTTAGATTCTGGCTTGCACCTCGGGGCCAGGTACCTGCTGCAGGAGCACCGAGGTGCTGCTGGGTAGCTCCTCTTTTTGGCGGGAGGCTATCCTTTGCTTCTGCATCTGCTGAATTGCTTATTGGGCTTTCTTCTTAGTGTTGTTCCCTCTGACATACGGCACAGGGGTTATGTATTCATCTCCCCTGCCATGAAGAATTCAAGGATAAGACAGCTACACTACCCAGTTGCTAGGTGTCACTGCAGCTGACTTGGGGCAAGTCACCGGAGCGCAACCTGCATTTCTGCCTGTGGAGGGGTGGGCAGCGAGAAGCTGAGAGCAGAGCTCCATTCAGGCAGCCAAGGTGCAGTGGGTTGGATGTCCCTATGCTGCTTGTGATGGAGTTGGGGCAATTGCATTTCTCCCTCCTCGACAGTCCCCTGCCAGCCTGGCCCAGGCGTTGGCTTTTTTTGAGTTTGCCACCAAGACTCAACATCTGCATACAGCTGGAAACATTTTTCTTGCAATCCAGTGTTATAAACCTACAGGCTGTAGTCCAAACCAGGTAGATAATGTTGTCGTTCTTTTTGATTCCAGATGTCTCTGCTTCACTTTGGGGGAATGTACTATGCAAAAAGAGACTTTTTAATTTTTTTTTTTTTTTTAAATCATTGACATGACTTGCTGCTTCTTTCTGAGCACTGAGATAATTGTACAAACTAAATCTCTCTTTTGAAGGCTGAATTCCTGTGCAGCAATACAATTCAGTGTGCCCATAATTTTGAGGACATACTGAAGTGTCACAGAGTGAGGTGCTACAGAGTAAGATGTTAACTGAGGAAGATGGCAAAGTTTTAAGGAGTAGTGTTTTGTTTCAGGACAGGAACATGTGCTGTGTGCATGTAAAACGGTAGCAACTGCTGTTCTCTGCAAGCAGCAGGACTGAGATATCTGTGTATAATTTAAATTTTTTCTTGAAACTCACTATTTCCCCTTTCCTTGTATTATAAAATGCACTCTTCATTTACTTGGTAGAGTTCCTTGGTGTTCTGAGAAATGATGTGTAAATAATAAGCTAACGATTCCTGTTCATCTAGTCTTGTTCATGCTGTTTGAGATCATTAGGTGGACACGGGGCCCCCTCCTACCCGTGTCAATTGCTGTGTGATTTCTAAATAATGATTTTGTGTCATGTAACTTAGGTTAACAGAAACTCCCGGACTGCAAACATAATACTGATACTTTGTATTCGGTATTGTAAACACCTGTCATGAAAGCCTGTCTTATGTAGTGCAGTCTCTTTCATTTTGGATTTTCAGATCTTAGGTGATTTGCAATTGCCATATTACAACATCTAGGATGAGATTTGCACAGCATCAGTGTCATGTTAGTTCCCATTAAAATAAAATGGAGTTTTTCCGCTGGCTGCAATTAAAGCAGCTGGGCAGCACTGAGCCATAGGGTTAAAAGTACATCCTTCCAATCACAGGTAACTCAAACTCATTTGTACTGTTGTTTATTTACTTTTTGAATGGATACCACATGCAGCTGCAGGGGAAAGAGCAAAGCAAGCCAATTTGATCATCTCCTGTCACAGTTTGCAGTGACACAGCAGTTTATATTTATTGGCAGGAGAGGAACATTTTGGGATGTGAAGTTATGCCCATCACAAAATACCCTTTTAACTATAACGCACAATTCATTAAGTTGAGACCTTAAGTCATAAATTAATAACTCTAACCCAGAAACAGCCAGAGGAGCCTATTCAGAGGCTTGCAGTAGTATTTCTCCATCTGGACTGAAGTAAGCTTTCAAGCTGAATATGTGCAGTAGTCTTTATTCCTCTGATTTTTCAGATACCTACAGTTAAATTTTCCAGATTTAGTGGAGGTGGGGAGGGGATAATTTGCCAGATGGGGAAAAACTTGAAAAACAGTATTTTAAGTTTTTTGGAGCTCTCCTTTCTTGGGACTTGCAAAACTTAACTTGTAGGCACAGAAACAGCATTTCTGTGAAAAGGAGGTTGCTAAAACTATGAGCTCTTCCATTTGAAAATGCCTGAAGCTGACTTCTGCACATGCATGAAGCTCTAGGTGACAAATAAGGTGCAGGCCTATACCCTTCTGAAAAGTATGAGCCACACTATTTCCCAAAAGCACCGGCAACATTTTGTTGTCACTATCAGATCCAGCCTTTAGTGAATGCTCAGCTGTACTGTCATCCAGGGGGTGGGGGGGGATGTGGTAACACTGAGCAGTGTTTCCAGCTCAGAGTAAAGGTACTAAAAAATACTAGGTGATTAAAAAAAGAAAGAAATATGTTTCCTGGGGCAACCCATGATACCTTACCAACTGCTGACCAATATGACATGGCAGCATGTGTCCATCTGCTCCCGTAAGGCCTATACCATATAAGAACATCCTTGCCAAAATGATACATTCAGAAATTGGTACCACAGGCAGATGGGGGCCTGCCTGCTCCCTGCCGCCCAGCAAACCAGGAGAAATATTGAAAATGCAGTAGGGCCATAGACTGCTGCAAAAGCAGAAGATGGCAGCTTCGTCGAAGGGTGTAAGCAGGCGGAGGGAAGGCAGCTGTCCCTACTGAAGGGTGGCAGGTCCCTCAGCCACAATTACGAGCACTTTCCCAAGGATGTGAGGCTCATGTGGCTGGACAGGCTGTTTGCCTCTCTGTTCCCTCAGCAGCGTTTGAATTTGCTTGCCACTTAGAACCAGTTAGCTGAAGGGCAGGGATTGTAAAATAAAATGTTCCTAAAACATACCTGAGAACTCGTGATGTGGTGGAGAAGAATGACATCCAAATTGATGCCTCCACAGTGGAAAAGAGGGCAGCAGGAGCCCAGCTACTTTAATTAGGCACTGGAGAATCTGTATGGGAGCACGCTGCAGGAAACCGGGTTGTGTAGTTCACAGACTACTTGTTATTAACAGGGTAGCCTGCAGGGGCTCTGGGCTTGCAGTGAAAGTTTGTTTATAATGCAGCACATTCTCCGGCTCTGCTGTAAAGGAAGTCTGGATGGGGCTTAGAAATCAGATTTAACTCTTTGCTGGCGCCAGTTTAAGCTCAAAACAAAATACACAGCAAAGCTGAGCCTCTGTTCTTTCCCTAACCTTGCCTGCTTGCTCTTATGGCTCTTTCATGTCTCTGACGTGAAAATTGTTTCCTACGAGTTATGTGCATTACACACGCTCCTATGAATGTGATTGGATTTGTTAAGCTGTCTTGTCAGAACAAAAGAGCTCCTTTTGCTCAGGAACCTTATGATCCCCAACCCGATGGGAAGACACAGGGCAGCAAAATCTCCCTGTAGGTAAAAGACCCTGCTGCCCTGAGGTTTTAGAGCTACTTACTTTAACTTATTTGTAAATACATAAATANAATGTGCGGAGGGTAATCAATTTTGCAGGATTCCATGACCCTTTTGGATGAAACAAAATTAATTTCAATCTTTCAGTGTTTGTATGAGAGGGAGCAGCGGTATTTATTTGGCAAGTGTGTGGGCACGCTCTCTCTGAAGCACACAGTAAAACAAAGCATAACAAATCTGTATTTACAAATCTGAGGAAGCCTGCACTGCAGTCAACATATTAAAGTTCTTTGCAGCTCAAGAGATGATTTGCATTGAGTGCCTTAGCCCAGGTTTACTGAGACAGAGAAAGGTGTTGACATAATATGTGCTTGAAACATTGTTTACACTTTCTCACATGAAACTTCGGCTGTTTTTTTTAAATTTGCCACATGCTGAGCTGAAGCAAAAAAATGCTTACAAAAATTCCTTGTCAGATGCTTTGCTAGGTAAGAGAAAAGATAAGAAAATAAGTATAATATACAGATGACTGATTTCTACCCATTAAAATCTTAAGTTTACAGTCTCTTATTCACAGATATAACTAGATGGAGAAGATCAGTATCAAAACTCTGCTAGCAGCATTAGTTGCTCTATGCTCTGGCTAAGCATAACATGATTTTGCAAAAACTCTTTGGCAGAAGTCAGGAGCTGGACTTCAAAGAGCTCTTTATTCAGTGAAGGTTATACCATTTAAGACTTAGAGAACTTTGCTTAGCAGAAAGAGGTAATTAGAAAGCAGAAGTAAATGCCACTGGTCCAGCAGTGTGGAAAAATGTAAAACCCCATCACCATGGGCAGGAGGCTGCAAAATGAGGAAACCTGTGTGGGAAATAATGGTTCAGAATATCACTGTGTTAAGGAATAATGGAAGGCAGGGCTGCTTCACCCTCTCGTTGCTTATGGTTTTGTCCTGAAGAGGTCAATGGAAAGACAGGTGAAAGGGGGGAAGCAGTTTAAAGACCCCCTGTGTTCCCTTTGCAGACAGGAGGAAACAGGAGGAAAGCATACATTCCCCCTGGGCATGGGACAGCTTTCCCTCTTCTCCTGCTTAGCTGCTTTCTTTTCCCTGGAATCTCTTCATTTAATCTTTGAATTGATGTTAGATATTTTCTGTAAGATGTGCCTCAGCTCCTGTAGAGATGAGGGGCTTGTAAAGGCATAGAAGGTCTGTATTACTTGCTTGGCCAGATAAGATGTGCATGTTCCTTCAAAATTTAATATCTTCAGGTGAAAAAAATCTAGGAAAAAACTCCACAGATAAAGAAATAATGCAGATTGTGGCCCCTTGGTCCTTTTAACTAACAGAGACAGATTCCTGAGACTTGGTAATTCTGACAACTCTGATTTTCTTCTAGCAGAGCAAGGCCCACCTAAATCATGATCCAATTGTTTGCAGGAACGAGTGAGCTGAGCCCGTCAGGACTAAGGGAAGACAGCAGTGGTGTGTTGTCCCCTCCACATCCCAAGATAGATCCTAAATAGTATGAAGAATTAAAATCAAGTGGGCTGGAGTGATTGTGGTAAGGGGATTCTCTAGTCTGAGAGAGCAGGGAGAAGGGATGTCAGCAAGATGGTATCTGTTTCCCTGGCTCTATTGGCTCCTTGTTGTGCTAATTTCCAGTGGAGCCAGGAGGATGCAAAACAGGCTGGACCAGGCCTGCAGCAGCTCCCATTGTCCAACAAATCAGTCCTAATGGAGAAGAAGGACAGAACGTTGTCTTAATAATAGAGGCCTGCTCCTGGATAGAAGGAGACAATATGTAGACAGGTAGGAAAACATCTAGAATAGTTGCTGGCTTTTTGCCGTCCTTCCATACACTTGCTGATGAAGCCAGAACATAGTGAATGAAATTGAATCTCATCAGGGCCCTGCTCCTCTTAACTAACACAGCCAGTTTGCTGAGATCAAGTAGTTACATCAGCTCCATGTTGTTTTTTTCTCTGAAGTGTACCAGGCCTGCCTAAAGAGGCTGTGTTCAGATCCAGCTCCCTAAACTAGCCCTTTCTAGCAAGAACAATGTCAGCTTTTGCAAGGTGAATCACAGATTTCTCTGCACTCAACACCAGAACATGTAATAGGTGACAACGGAGCTGATGGCAGTGCACATGCTGTCCTGTGTTATTAACAAGCGATCAGAAGATCTTTGCTCTTGATTTGCAGTCATTTTTGTATTAGTCAGGGGAAACATGATCTGGACGAAGATTTGGGTCATTGTTTTTTTCATTCCCCACCATTTCTAATGCCTCTGTATTATACAGAAAAGGTAAGCAGAGCTTATATTATCTCCCCACACTGTGAAAAATAGGATTGCTCTGGTGCCCTTGAGGTTTCCCAGGTCTTACTAGACTTCTATGGGGAAGGAAAGACAGCCAAAGTTCAGTGACTCCTGAGAGCTCCTCCATCCAGACAGCCTTTTGAATAAGGTCTTTGTATGTGTCAGAGTTTGCATGACCTATCTTGCTCTTTGGATCCTTCAACTTTAAATACCCTACATCAAAAGCTATGTGAAAGTTATTGAGTACCATCTTGTGTGGCTTAACTTATTTGTTTTATTTTGGTCTAAGTTTAAATGTTCACAGGTGTTTCAGTCACTTCAACTTTGGTCCCATCTCTTGCTGTGACTCCCATGCAAAAGTTTCTTCGGTGGAAATCTTTTCTTTTTAGTGCTTTGGCTACACAGGTGACAAAACAGATGTAAAATGTGACACCATTCCTCAGTCCAGCCCAGCTCTACCTCTTTTGGATTTGCTAAGCATGGTTGCCACTGCTGAATGACTTGAAAGAGTGATTTTTCCCAGGTTCCCCTTGCTCTGGTGAGATTCATAGCTTTTGTGGTTCCTTTTGAGCACTGCATATTTATTGAGGTCCCTTTTATTTCATTTTGCATTGCACAGAGTACCACAGCTTTAAATTGCGCTATCATGGGTGACAGCTGGGCTTGATTCAATTCTAGGGGAATGTAAATAAACCTCCATACTTCAACAGAGTAAAAATTATGTTACTATTTGTCACAAATAGACAAGAAGAAAAGCATGCTTATTTATCACAGTGCAAAGATACCTGTACAAGTTTACAGCAGTTCTTCTGTAGCATGGGTACATCCGTCCACTTGCCCTAATTCAGTCTTTGAGTCCTTCTGTGTCGAAGCAGAGCGTGCAAGACACCTAACCTCCAGCTCTGCAAGTGTGGCATCTATTCTAAGCTACGTGTCTTGGCTTCCATGTGAGGCAGAGGTCATTGCATCTTGCAGGCCTGTCTCTACAGACATTCTGGGCAGCAGGGTTAGAAGATAGGTCAGATTGCCCTCTGCAAACATGAGCAGCTAGGATCGTATCCATCTTCCCAAATCTTTGATTTGCTGGTTGCATAGGGGTAGGCAACAAGTGAGTTCAGGTTCAGGCATAGACTCTTAAAAAAAAAAAAAAAAATTAAAAAATCCTACTGAATGAAAGAGGTTGGGACTGTTCCATGACCTGTCATTGTAGAATTGAATACAAAGATTCAGTTTGCCTGGGGACCTTGCAGAATTTGGTTTTCAAATAAAACTTTCTGTAAAACATGCAGGCATTCATGTTTGCTTTTTTGAGGGTTTTTCTCTTCATTTCCTCAGTCAGAGCTGAGTGGGTTGTCCTGATGCACCCGGAAACAACCTCTGAGAGGGACACTAGTAGTGAAGCCTGAAAATACATATGCTCTCCCTGTTCAGAAAGAGAAATATAATACAGAACAAATCACTAAAACAACAGTCAGCTCTACTCTTGGATCTGTTTGCAACCTAAGCTATGAGGGGCAGGGATACTGGTGGTTTTATTTGCAAGGGTCCACTAGAGTGGAAGTAGTGGGAATGTGACAGAGCCAGGAACAGGAAACTGCAGGACCTGAAACTTTAATCAGCCCTAAGGCTGTCTGCAGAGCTTGCTGTTTCTTGTAGATCCCAGTAGCAGGTACTTGCCAGTTCAGATACTGAGTAAAGTAGTATTCAATGAGCCCAAGCGGCAGAAGGGGCCTGCTTTCTCCTATACGCTGTTCCTGTGGGGAGATTCTCACTGGTAAATTTTTAGCACTGAATGTGATACTCCTATTGTGTGCTCTCTAGCTAGACATGCATCTTCTGTGGTTGCAGGTCCCAGAGCTGAAGAAGCTGCTTTTTTATTTTTTCCTGAGCTGCAGCCTAGCACTGTGAGCCTTTCCCTGGCATGGGACCTGAGAGTAGATGCCAGCTCTTGGGAAAGCAGATAGATGGTAAATTCAGCCAACAGCCCCAACAAAATTGTAGAATAGCATAATTATAATTAAGTTTTAAAATATTCTTGTATTACTTGGATGGATTTTCTCATCCTGCACTTTGAGAATAACCTCTGCTCCGCTGTGAAAATGCATCTAGCATTTAAATGGGGTCTACATGTTTCCATTGAACATAAAGTTTTGGCTTTCTAAAGAAAAAAAAATCAAATGAAGACTCTTATCCTGTGATAATGGTTCTGTTTCAGTGATGTCTTTTAATTATGCTAGCTGGCTGTGTAAACTTAATTGCATTAGAAGCTGCTAATTATCTGATTAGGAAATGCTTTGCTGTAATAGTTTATTTTAATGAATTGACTAGGTATGCCTGTGATTTTTAGTTGTTTAGCTGTTACCTCAAATTGTTAAACTCTCTCGGATGCATTCTCTCTTTATTTATTTATTTTGTAAATATAATATGTGAAACATGAACACATCTCTCTTGGTCCTGAATGACTGCAGATACTTTGCTGCTTGTGCCTATCTGTAAGTGACCACATCTCTGTTGTCACCCATGTTTAGTGTGGTAGTTGGTTTTTGGTTTTTTGTTTTTTTCCCTCCTTCCTCTCCAGCACATTTATTTGCACTAAGTGATCCATTAGGACCTGAGAGCTTTTATTTAGAAGCTGAATTGTATTTAAGTAGTCCCAGGAAGGAGACAGTGGGGTATTCTGCTCCTCTTAACTATCTCAGATAGCATAAGGGTTGCCAGAAAATATATGAGAAAAGAAGATGGCACAGAGTTAGCCTCTTCTGGCTAATGAATTTCAGAGGATCTGATCCTTCAGATCTTCTTGCAGGCCTGGACTGTTTGGCTGAATGAAGGCTGTCACCTGCAGCCTAGGGTTCATGGCCAAGTGATACCATGAGAATGAGAAGCAGAGATGTGAGCCTGACTAATCTCATTTCACCAGCTGCTTATGTTCATTCTTGGGAATGCATTGAATTATAAATCTGTAAGTAGAGTTGTGGCCAGGAATGTTTCTGAGCAACTGTCCAAGCTAAAGCAAAGCGTTTGTTCACTTGGTTTCAATTGATTTTCAAGGAGTGATGTCTTAAAACACTTCTTGCCCTTTTGAGCACTTTCTGAATGCCAGGGGGATTTTGGAGTCATTGCAGAAATGATGATAAAGGAAATGAGATGAAATGAGAGAAATTTGAGATGCTTCAAACTCCCCTATTCATTTAACCTTTCCAAAGTGGCGTATGAGCTACCCATATGTTTTTGAAGTTACGGAAAACATAAAAATACTTTGGCATAGACCGAGATTTTTTTTCTCCATACTTTTTTAAGACAACTTTCAGTCTTGATTTTTCAGTGCTAGTAATGCTGAACAAAATCTGTGCTCAGAAAGTGAAATATAATTGCCTCATGCGGCAGATTTTTTGTCTCTGATTAAGAGTCAGAGTTGGTTTAAAGCCTGTCTGTGCTGCTCAGAAGTAGCAGCAAAGTAATGATAGCAACTGGAAATTCATCTTGACGCTGAGAAAACTGTCTCTGGAGAGATAATGTTATATATGTACTTGAACCTACCTCAATGTTTTGGTACCTGAGGAAGGCTGACTTCTTGATCTGTTGGTGCAGGAAAATTTCCATTGGAGCTTTCCAGTTGTGGTTTAGTCTTGTTCCTATGCCCAGTTCTTGCTTTGAGTCCTGTATTCCTTTACTGTGCACTTCCCCTTGGATGCATCCAAAGTGGATTTCTGAATATTCCTGAAGCAAGGCAGTCTTGCTTATTAAACAGGTGGATAAGACATACATGCTGTTGAATGAGACCTGTGTCATCCTGCAACCCCCTCCAAGACTTCCCTTCTTAATTACAGTGCCCAACACAGATAACTCAATTCCTCATCTTGGATTTGTTAACTCCAAAATAAACCGTTCCATTTTCTTATCCCCTCCAGAATCTAACTCTCAGGAGTTTGCTGATGACTAAATGAAACTCAGACCCCTTTCATCTGCTTCAAGAATGAAGTGGAAACCTCTCCCTCCTCCTCACCCCACCAGTGTTGCAAGGCATTTAGCCATGTGGTCTTACTGAAGCAGCAAATAGGATGATTCTTCTGTGTCCAATAGTGCTGGGAGCCTTGTGGTGCTGGGAGGCAGGAGAGGTGTTGTCATGCTAGGACTGAGTGAAATGCTGTGGCATGAGTTCACAGGATCTCTGGTTGAACCCTGCCTGGCTTCCTTTGGTTCTGACTTTACGGTTGTGATTTTTCTTGGATGTTTTTGCTCTTGAAGTCAAACACTCCTGTCCAATCTGTCAACTTGGCATTTTATTTGAAGCAAATGAATTAACAATAAGCATTTAGCACGTTTCTCTCCTTCACCAGGTTCATAGCTGGCTTTCAGTCACCTCAAACCTGGTTCCTGGCTCAGTGGGAAGGCAAGAGCTGGAAGAGGGCTGCAGAAGTAGGTGTGGGCAGCATCAGCGATCCAGGTAGCTCTGATGGTTGCTTCAGAGCTTTGACCTCACGGGACAATCTGGGGTGTGAAAAAGTGATGGCATCTCTCTTGTCAAGACCCAGGGGCCTCTGTGATGGATTAGGGGATAACCTAGTATGTTCTGTATGTGTAAGGGACTTTGATCAGCAGTCATCAGTCAGTGGGCAAATCGGAGATCGGATACAGAAGAGAGACTTCTGGAATTGGAGGAGGAACATCTGAGGACAGGGAACAAGGGCTGGCTGTGTTTCCGCCCTTATTTTAGTGTCAGGTAGTTGTAAGCAGGGATTTAGCGGTTGCTGAGCAATTTTTACATGGGTCAGAGCTGCACAGCCTGATGCTTTGGGGAACAGAAGGTGTGCGAGATGAATCTCACCTGCCTGGCCTAGGACAGCCACCACACGCCTACAGACAGGCTCTGATGGCAAAGGATTAGGGCAGCTATGAAAAGCACCTAGGCTAACGTTGTGTTAAATGCAGGGCGTTTGAATTGCTCCTTGTATCGGAGGTCAGGGTGGTTCTGCCTTCAGCAGAAGGATCTCCAGGCTCCTGCTGAGGTTCCCTGAGCATACATGACCTCAGCTCTGGTGAAGGGCTGGTACATCCCAGCACTCTGTGGACGGCCGCCAGCACCCGCTCTAGCCTGGCGCTGAAGGGATGAGCTGCACAAGCAGGGAAAGCTGGGAACAGAAGGAACGGGAGGAGGGGAAAAGGAGGAGAAAGCCAAGAGGTAGAGGAATACAGCTAGAAACAAGGGGTTAAGGTACAAGTTACTGCTCTTTCTTCTGTCACTCTCTCTCTGAAGGGCTTGCAGAGAGCAATTAGGAACTGGAAAGCAAACTCTGTCCTGCTGTAGTCTCAGCTTTTGCTGCCAGGTGCTGCAAGTAACGGCAACCACTGCCACTTCATATTTAATTACTGTTTGGTGAATAAGGCTTTAGTTCTTTTCTTTTTCCTTGTTGCCACCTCCGGTGTCTGCAGGTGGAAGAGCCAGAAGAAGTAGCTTCAGAAGCCCCTAACGTGACAACCCTGCAGGGCTGGTGATAAGAATTAATCTCAGGCATATTTCTTTTTCTTCTGCTGCCTTTGGAGGGAGGTGGGAAAGAAGGGGAAGGGTGTGTGAAGATACTCCGAGACAGACTCTTCTTTTTTCTTTTGCCTAAAGTATTAGTGTGGATATTAGCTGTCTGATGGGAGAAAGGATATAGATGGAGAGGGAAGGAATTACTGTGGAATTATTTCTTTTAGAGGAAAAAGAAAAAAAAATATTTGATGGAAAATATTTGATGGTTCTTTGTGGTTTACTCTTGGATGTTTTTCAAAGGAGTGGTGCAATCTATAGTGCCAGATTATGCAGGCTCTTTAAAGAGTGTTTTTCTAATGAAAACAAAGCTTTCTTCAATGCTTTACCAAGATTGTGCAACATAAGCATGTAATGACAACTAAGTATGGACACTTGCTGTGCTGAAGGTAGCCAGCAAACTTTAATTTGCTGTATGGATTTGCATGGCTGTGTTGAATATTATTTCCGTCTTCAGAGATGCAGTTATTATGACTGTTCCCCTCCCCAGTATCTGTTAACATTAATGCCAACATCAACTTTGTCTTTTCCTTCCTAACAAAAAAGAGATTGATGTAATAAAAAGCAAATTAGTATAGGCTGCTAAATGGGAATAACCAGCTATAAATATCCAAAGCATTTCCTGTTAATTACAGTTTTGAGGCTTGACTTGCATTTTTCTGGTTTTCTTCTAAAATATTAGAAAACTGACAGTGATGGGCTTGAAATGAACCTTAAGAGAACTGCTGCTACTTTTCATTAATTTAAGATGGTTTTTTCAGCATAAGATTTTCAGAGATTAAAGATTCAGGAACTTAAATTCCATGGAGCCTGTGATATCTGGCCTCCCACATTGATGAGGTGTAGGTGAAAATCCTGCCTAAAGAGTGTTTTTAAAAGACAGTTATAGCCAGTGCAAGGATAGTAGTTTTGGAAGAAACAAATTATCTGCAGATGTTGAAAATATGATTAATCATGTAGAAATAGATTGGAAACTTGCATGCTATGAAAATCACGGATCTAATTTGCTCCCAGAGGATGTATTTAAGTATAGCTCCATTGACTTTAATAGAGTTACTTGACACTTCAGAGTAGTGTCAGCAAGAGGACAATTGAACCCAATTTCCGTAGAGCAAGCAAGTGCAGGAGAATTTATGAATCAGCATATTTTTCAGATTTTGGTTATGAAATTGCAGCTTCACATATCCATCTCAAACATAAATTTTTAATATTTCTTTTTGATTTTATGGTGAAAGGCAATGAAAAGGCAAGACATTTTGTGTTGAAATTAGTAAAATACAAGGTTTGCACACTTCTCTACTAGCTGAAACTGAATATCAGGATGATGCCTTTGAGTCCTTCAAGATGGGGTGTGGTTGGCACAAGCAGAAATGCAGTGTAGCAATGCAGACCCCAAAATGATATTCTTGTGTTGGTAGCTGGCATGGGCCTCAGGACAGAAGTTGTGGGGAAATTTGTGATCTTGTTCATGAGTGCAGGACAGTTCCTGGCATCCACCTTCCATAAAATCACCCTGATCACCGTTCTCTGGCTTCCCACTCGGTGTAATGTGATGGGCTGCAGGCTGCAACAGCACTGTACTGTGCTGCTTTTACTATCACTCAAGGCAGTGGTTCACCTTGTTGTAATTGCAGCCATCCATCCTTTTGGCGCCACTGTTGCTTACAGCATGGAGATTGTTCAGGAGTAGGTTTGCCTCAAATTTGATATGAAAGAGCTGCTTGTTATCATTTGAAGAACTATTGTTGCTGAAGCTGAGGCACTTTATTTTGAGATGGCTCCAGATACATGGGAGAGGAGGGGGAGCTCAGCCTGCTTGCTCTGTTTAATTGTTTGGCTTCGTGTAGAGATGAATGGTGTCATGTGGGCACAGAAGATAACGTGCTTTCTATGTGGACTAAACACAACTATTAGGCAGCAGGAGGAGGTCAAGCATCATGACTCTAAATCCTGGATGGTGAGAAAAATCTCCATAACCCTGGATATTTAACACAGCTGGAGCTCTGTATTGCTCTAGCTCTGTTGTCATTGCTCCTGATGTGGGGGAGCAGGAGGAGGGTCAGACTGACTATTGGTCTTTTGTGTATTGGACAATGTCCATTTCTGCTTCACTGAAATGTTTTGATAAATGAGAATCATCTGTTAACTGCCTTGAGATAAATGCTTATATTTAGCCTGGGTTTTGTTTTATTACACAACGCCCATTTGAAATATCTTGAAGCACAGCGCAGTAAGCAAGGAGCAGTTTTGTGCATATGAGACAAATGGTGGGTCTTTGCTGAAGTTGCAGACAGTCTCAGCCTTCTTTTGTTTTGGTTTATTCTAAGAAGTTCTGGTTGTATACTGAGACGTCAGTGCATGACTTTGTGAATTTGATTTGTTTTTTTAAAAACTTCTTGTAGAAGTTTAGGTAAAGTTAAGTTTCTATTTGATGAGTTAGAACTTCTTTTCTTAGGTCTAATTGATTTGTTTCAGAAAACAACCTAAAAACCCCCAAATCAGCTGCACAACTAAAGTAAATTTCATAGTTTCTTATGCATATAATGACTGGAAACTCCTCTGTCCCTTGTTAGAAGTTTCATAAGAAACTTTGAAGGCAGGGAGAAATGAAGTTTGTAGACCTTTCAACAAGATCTCAAACCTGAAAGCTTTTAAGAAAACAGGGCAGTTATGGCATGTGAGGCTTGCATACATGACCGTTATTTTAGCAACACAAAGAGAACTTTTAAAAGATATAAACCAGGGATAGGACTCTGTGATCTGTTTTCACAGTAGTAAAAAAAAAAAAAAAATTGCCAGAGGAGTTCCAAAGGGTTTGTGCTGGGATAAATGCTGATACTCATACATATTCATCTATTCATTCTCAATATATTCATAAATGAGCTGGAAAAGGGGCAAATTGCTATTAAGGGCATGAATTAGTGCCATCAGCAAATGTTATTCACAACAGTAAAGATGAAGGCTGACTCAAAAATTATGGAAGGACCTTATGAGACTCAGTGCCTGGGCAATAGATGAGCAGATCAAATTACACATGGATAAATGTTAAGTGATGCATGGTGGGGAAGCAATCCTAGCTTCACATACTATATGATGGGTTCTGGATTGGCCATTAGTCCCTGGGAGGTAGATCTGGGCTTACAACAGAGTTCCCTGAACACATCAGCTCAGAGGTCAAAAAGCAGAGCAGTATCAGGAATATTAAAAGTAGAATAGAAAGGAATGCAAAATAACGGTGCTATACAAAGCTGTGGCCTGCTTGCATCTTGAAAACTCTGTGTGGTTCTGCTCTCTTCATCTCAAAAAGGACGTGGTGCAACTTGGAAAAGATTCAGAGAATGGTAGTGGCCCGACAGAGGTGTCGAGGAAATATGATGGTGGGTAACAACACCGAGTGGTATGGGAAGGGTGACAGGGATCAGTTAAGTACAGTCTCTTTCAATACAAGAACCTATGGGCCAGGTTCTAAAGAAAAAAATATAGTTTTCATGTGAGTTTTAATTACACTGTAGAAGTCTTTATAACAGGATGTTATGAATGCTAAAAATGCCATGGTTTCTGTGAAAGACTGGATGAGTTCATGCAGGAACTAAATGGTTCCCGAGAGTCCTGGGGAGGTTCATTCACTGGGGGGAAGTACCAAATATGACTGATCTGTTCTTATACTTTTACCAAAGCATCTGCTTTTGGTAGCTGTCAGTGACAGGATACTGGCTCAGATGGACCTTTGGCCTGACCCAGTGTCTTACTTTTGTGTTCTGAACAGATGGGCTGCATAGTCTCTCTGACATTTATAAATTCTTACTGCCTCAGAAACTGAGGGCAAGAAATATAATCTCATCATCCTTCTCCCTAAATTGGAGAGATAGGGATTTGATGGATGGACTAGTCAGTGGATGAGGAATTGGCTGAATGTTTGCATCCAGAGAGTAGTGGTCAATGGCTCAATATCCGGATGGAGATCAGTTATGAGTGGTGTCCCTCGGGTCCATATTGGGACCAGTACTGTTTAATATCTTCATCAATGACATAGTAGGATCGAGTGCACCCTCAGCAAGTTTGCAGACAACACCAAGCTGAGTGGTGCAGTTGACATGCCTGAGGGATGGGATGCCATTCAGAGGGACCTGGACAAGCTCCAGAAGTGGGCTCATGTGAACCTCATGAGGTTCAACAAGGCCAAGTGCAAGGTCCTACACCTGTAATGCCCGCTATCAATACAGGCTTGGGGATGAAGGGATTGAGAGCAGGCCTGCAGGGAAAGACTTGGGAGTACTAGTGGATGAAAAGCTGGATATGAGCTGGCAATGTGTACCTGCAGCCTCGAAAGCTAACCGTACCCTGGGCCGCATAAAGAGAAGTGTGGCCAGAAGGTCGAGGGAGGTGATTCTCCACTCTTGTGAGACCCCACCTGGAGTACTGCATCCAGCTCTGGAGTCCTCAGTACAAGAAAGACACAGACCTGTTGGAGCAGGTCCAGAGGAGGGCCACGAAAATGATCGGAGGGATGGAGCACTTCTTCGAGGACAGACTGAGAGGGTTGGGGTTGTTCAGCCTAGAGCAGAGAAGGCTCCAGGGAGACCTTATTGTGACCTTACAGTACTTAAAGAGGGCTTATAAGAAATATGGGGACAAACTTTTTAGTAGGGCCTGTAGTGATAGTACAAGGGGTAATAGTTTTAAACTAAAAGAGGGTAGATTTAGACTAGATACAAGGAAGAAATTTTTTACGATGAGGTTGGTGAAACACTGGAAGAGGTTGCCCGGATAGGTGGTAGGTGCCTCATCCCTGGAAACATTCAAGGTCAGGTTGGATGAGGCTCTGAGCAACCTGATCTAGTTGAAGATGTCCTGCTGTCGTGGTTTAACCCCAGCCAGCAGCTAAGCACCACACAGCCGCTCACCCACATCCCCCCCCACACCCAGTGGGATGGGGGAGAAAATTGGGAAAAGAACTAAAACTCGTGGGTTGAGATAAGAACGGTTTAATAGAACAGAAAAGAAGAAACTAATAATGATAATGATGACACTAATGAAATGATAACAGCAATAATAAAAGGATTGGAATATACAAGTGATGCACAACGCAATTTCTCACCACCCGCTGACCGATGCACCCGGAAGTCCCCGAGCGGCGACGCACCCGTCCCAGTTCCTAAAACGTCACATGGTATGGAATACTCCGTTGGCCACTTTGGGTCAGCTGCCCTGACTGTGTTCCCTCCCAGCTTCTTGTGCCCCTGTAGCTTTCTTGCTGGCTGGGCATCCAAGGCTGAAAAACCTTGACTTTAGACTAAACATTACTTAGCAACAACTGAAACCATCTGTGTGTTATCAACATTCTTCTCATACCTAGCTCAAAAACATAGCACTGTACCAGCTACTAGGAAGACAGTTAACTCTATCCCAGCTGAAACCAGGACACCTGCTTATTGCAGAAGGGTTGGACTAGATGACCTTTAAAGATCCCTTCCAACCCAAACCATTCTAGGATTCTATGAAATATAATTTCCATCTTCTCCATCCCTCTCCTGTCCTCCCCAAAGGATAACTGAATTGTTTAAAGGCTTCTAGAAAAGTCTGAACTCTGCTATGCTGATGTAACATGTAGCTACACTGGCCAAGAACTCTCATTGCCAATGGTACGCAGACTGGGGCATGAGTCCAGGGTGCACAAACACAAGGTGTACAGCTTAGCAAGGCTCTTCTCATTCAATTGGGATACTCTCAGGGTGTTTCTCCAGGGCTACCTTCTGTCTGCCATAACACGGGCATGTGTTTGATCTCCTCTTTGTACGGGGAATAAAGCTTATGGCATGCTGGAAAGCTGAAATCAAGTTAAAGCATGGGTAAAAATCCTGTGGGAGGTCATTCTGTGTGTGCACACTTCTTGCACGTCTTTATATGTGGGTAGGTGTTTTAGCCTCTCTTGGAAAGTTGTGGAGCGTTTAATTGTGTGTATCATTTGCATGTGGCAGTGCTCTTGCTATCCCTGGGTCTGCAGAAGTCTCTGGAAAGAGCTGAACAGACATTTTATACCTTGATATAGAGGAAAAAATGTCAAGGGATACTTCTTATCTCCTCTGGCAGTGACTGAAGGAAGCCCAGAGGTAGTGGGGACAAAGGGCAACCTCATATTTTTAATGAGATTTAACACAAGTGGTATCGAATTATTAGGTTTTAATTTGTACTCCTTTAATTAAAATCTTTAACCTCAGAATCCTGATGCTCATTCAGAGAACTTTGTGGGAAAAACTAAAGCGAAATTCTGTCTTGGATTTCTTTTTGTTTATGACAAAGCATCTGAAACACCTGGGTCTGGGTAGAATTCTTCCTCCTGCTGTTGAAGTTGGCTTTATCTGGGTAATAGGCCAAAGAGAGGCCTTCAGGGATAACTTGAAATGTATTTTAGACCTGGAATGCACAGCAAAGACCCTCCTTTAGCTGTGTTGTCTCTGTATACTTTGATGCCATTATGCCAACCTTCCTATCTGATTTTGTTTATGATTACATCAAAATTGCCCTACTGGTAAAGTGCACTGTAAAGTTTAATTGAATTCTTCTAAGCTTACCACACTCTCAAAGGCAGGAGGAGACTGTAATGGCTTTTTGTGTGCAATGTAGTTATTTCTATCCTCTGAATGCATTTGAAAAGTTTGCAAATGTTAAGAGAAAGGGTATAATAACAGAACCTGCCCACATTGTGGACTCCTTTTAAGCCACTTGCATATAAATTGTATTCTCAACTACAGTGTCTTTAGAAGCTTGATTTGGAAAAGTTTATGTTCCTTCTGGCCATGCCAAAAACCATATGCCACTATAAAAGAATAAGAAAATGTATGAGCGCTACCAGGAACCTGGATCCCTGTGGATCTTACCTGGTTCAAAAA
This sequence comes from Pandion haliaetus, assembly GCA_013401275.1. Taxonomy (NCBI): domain Eukaryota; kingdom Metazoa; phylum Chordata; class Aves; order Accipitriformes; family Pandionidae; genus Pandion; species Pandion haliaetus. The sequence continues at coordinate 57,974 of VYZV01034301.1, forward strand.
TACGTACGTGAGCCAGGCAATGGAAAAATGCCACAAGCTGCAAAAGAAGACAAGCCACATAATAATCTTTGCTGTTCTAAGCAGACAGCCACCCCAAACTTTGCAAGCTGTTTAACCTTGAGTGTGCAAGCAAGAGTGTGCAATGAAGGAAGAGGGAAAGCTAGCAGGCTTCTGTGAAACTGAGAACAGGGTTTCCATCTGGCAGTAAAGCCAGCCCTTGAGACTTTATAGTAAGTACCTCAGATCTCACTAGGAGATTGCAATGGCTTCAGTGGCGTCCAGGCAAAGCAGGGCTAGTAAGCTACCATGAAGAAAAGTACGGGCCACCCCCCAAAATGCTGATACATGAACCAAAGGCCACAGGCTGCTGGTCACCTGCTTAGAGCACCCTGTGGGTCCCTTTGTAGTAATTGCTGAAAACCGAACACTCTGGGTTTGGATGAATACCTTTTGAGGAGTCATGAATGTCAAAAGATTGTTGGAAGAACACCCCACAGGCTTCAAGAAAGGAGTGAAGAAAGATCCGTCTGAGGAAAGAAGCCTCTGCAACCGCAGTACTGAATCACAGACAGAGTAGGACTGCTGAAATTCCCCTGGCTTCCTTAGATATTGAGGTACAGTTTTGCTGCTACACTAAACTCTGTTGGAGAACTGTAATGTTTGATGTTTAAGTGGTTAACAAAAATAAGGCAAATGTTGATTTCTTGCTTAACTTGGCAAACTGAAATAACTACCTGACTATTGCAAATACATTTTTAACACCTGAGAAGGAGACAAGATTTTCTTTCGTATAAAGCAACAATTCTTCAACAATTCTTCATGGTAAATTTCTTTGCAGGAAATAGTCTCATTTTTATTTATGCTGTAGAATTGTAATAGGGTTTTTCAGGTAATGGTGATCTTCAGCAGTCCTCTGCTCTGGTCAGGGGTCTCATCTGTTGAAACGTTCCTATTCAACTGATCAACAACATGCAGGCCGTTCAGAGTGATCCTGGATTTTTTTTCTAACTTTCTTGTGTCATTCATCATCAATTTGTGTGGGGTTTTGTTTGTTTGTTTGTTTGTTTTAAACAAAAAAAAAAAAAGAAAGAAGGTAAACCAACTGCAGGACTGATCTTCCTCTCCTTTGATTCTAAATTTTCTTTTGGTTTCTAAAGCATTGTTGCTGTCTGCATAAGCTGCTGGGTCTTTGCTCTGCTTGTATTCAGTTGAGTAACAGTCCACCTGATTCTAGAAACCTCTGCAATCTGCAGTGTCTCATTTAATAATGCAGCATAAATAGTTACTGATTTGCATAATTTATGTTTCCCTTGTTTCCAGTGCAGTTTCTTGATTATGTTAACAAAATCATACTTTTACTTTCTCACCTTCAAAGTTTTTACCTTGGAAGCTGAGTATATCTGCTTTGTTAATTCAGTGTAGGCGACAGCAGGAATGGGCTGTGGCCCATAGTGCACCAATTACAGGCAGATAAAACAGTTTCTCATTAATATGAATATAATCAGTTTATTATGGTAGGGTCTGCAGTCTGCAATGAAACAGGGCTCCCTAGTGCTAATTGCTTTGTTTATTTAGAAGAAGAAAAAAAAAAAAGAAGCAGCCTCAAAGAGCAAATCAACTGACAAAGACAAAAAACAGGCAGGGAATTGGATGGGAGAGAGGTCACACATCTGCCATTAGTGAAGTTCTGATAATAGGTGAGGTCTCCTCCGTGCAATGTTCCTTTTCCAGGCCAGTCTTTCCCTTCATTTGTTTGTTTATTAAGCTGAAGATCTACCTAACATTTCTATGTAATTTCAATCCCCATATTGTTAAACTGGCTTTAAATTGGAGTGGAGTAAAGGCTTAAGTTGGCATTTTGGATTTTTGCCTCCTATGTTTTATTTCCCCTCATTTTGCGTGCTGCTGTGGGGGATTTTGTTGCATGTTCTGTTCAGATCCTACAACACAGCTGACTGATGTGGTCAGGAGCTTGATCTTCTGATCTGCTCTGCATCTTATGTAGTGCTCCTCAGAGTGACTGCTTTCTGGTACATAAGATAGCTCCTCAGATTGACCTCGCTCTGTTGTGACCTGTTAAATGTTATTGCCTGTCTCTTTCCAGGGGTCCTGTGAGGACTACAGGTACAAATTTAACCTGTCTCCTTCAAAATTGGCTTTTTTTAAATTTATTTATGAGCTTGTACGAGCAATGTCCCAAAAAATTATGGGCTGCATTTTGAGTTTGGAAACCATTTCTGTTCTCATTTGGTCTATTAATTCCCTTTAAAATGAGGAGCTGACTGTCCCATTTGGGTACTTCTGTGTTGATAGTTTGGGATTAAATTCTCTGCCTAAAAGACAGTTGAAAGTGTGAGTTGATGAAATGTAACGGATACAGCCAAGTGGAGCAACTGAGTATGTGTTGGTGATCCAGTCTTGATTCTGATGGAAAGTGAATGTAGTTGAGCACAGTGATAACATGTTTTACCCTTCCAAATCTGCACTATTAAGGAAGGCTAAATATGCTGAAGAGTATTGGGCGGTTGTCTTACAGTTTGCTTATTGAAAGTTGGGTTCAACTATCCATGTTTGAATGATTCTACATTCGGAATGAACAAGCTTGCAACAGAAAACACAGTTGTTTTCTCTGCAGTCATCTCTGCCTTTATCTTAGTACCATGTGTTAGAAGTAATCCTCATAAATCTTAGAGGACGTGCAGATAATTGCACCCTGTTTAACTTTCTTGGAGGTACTATGGACTTGCTCCTGGAAGTACAACCCTGTCTAGGACTTAGCAAAAACTCTGGGGCATTTATGGTCCCAGTGCTCCCTAATGAGGTGGCTGCTTACTTTGAGTTAAACACACACATTATTCAGTAGGGCCTGGGTTGGTTCGTATCTTGCAGAGTTAAATACTATACTGTTGCTGGCTAAGCTTTTATTGTGCAACTTCTCAGACATGGTTGGATTTGACCCTCGGGAGACATTTCTGAGGGTAGAAAAGTACAGCTGCAAAAAATTGCTTGTGTTCTTGTGTTCTGTTCCCAAGGAAGCCTGCAGAGCTTTGTGTAAGACAAAGAGATCTGGTCATCTGTGGCAGATGCAAAGAGAGCAAATAGGGAAATTGGGATAGAAAGGGAACAGCAAATAAGGGGCAATAAATGATGCACGTTTGGGAAGTACAATTGCATTCATGATGATTTCACTCCAGCCCCTAAGCACAGATAATGTCTCTTTTTCCTGAATGGTTCCTATGAATGTGAAGTGGCAATTAGTTATTATACACCAGGCATTAGAACTGGATGCTGATACAGAAAAGAGAATTACATGCTTCAGCTGGAGATGAGCAAAACCGTATGCTTCTGCCTTCTTTATCCTGTCTAAAAAGGTAGAGAGGGGATATTACCCAGTGAAAAGGCAGGCAAATGTTGGAAGTCCCGGTTCCTTTTTATTTTGATGTGTCTAACTTGGACTGTGTTCCATACTACTTTCTGGAAATATTTGAGTGCATTTATTGTCTTCCCAGATGCGTGTGCTGAAATGCTTGCTTGTGTGTTGTGCTGCAGAAGGAGAATCATACCTCCCAATCTAACACAACTAGTTTAGTTTTCTTGTGCACAAATTTGGTTAATTTTTTTCCATTGACTGTAAAGGGAACTTTGGGAAACATGCTCTGTATTGCCTTCTGCAGAAATATTTCTTCGCTGATTGTGTAGGAAGCTCAGGGAGTCTACCTACTTAAATTCACTGGTTTAGGTGTGGAATCCTTGGCAGTGTTCATACTGTTTCCCCCCTACTCCTAGCATAGGATAATCTGTTATTTGGGTGCTCCAGGAAAGGAAAGCCTCTACAATCGATGCAGTGCTGAAATACACTTAAATTTGTGCTCAAGTCTTGTCCTAAATTCATGCGCTTCTCTGTGTATTCCGTACATGTTCCTTCCTAAGTCTTATACTTTAGCACTCTCCAATACTGTATTAAGTAATGTAGCTAATATCTCTCATAGCTCATCCTTTCCTTGAGCAGAATTCCATGTATAGGGGGTTTATTTAGGATATTTTTTCTCTTAAAAAGAACAGAATGGATGGGGGTTTGTAGACATGCTCAGCCTCCAGCCAGCCAGAGTCCCCTCCTACGTGGCTTGCCCAAATGAACCAGTGGTCTCAATGGTATTTTGACAAGCTCAAGCTCCATGTGGAGAATATTGTTTGTGGGTAGTGAATCAGGAGCAAAGCAAGGAATTAAAACTTCCAGCCCAGCGAAAGCTTCACCACACACTGTCTGTCTCATTAACAGACACAATACTTATGCTACTGATACTCTGAATGTAGCATTGCATTTCTTCTCATAACTGAGAAAATACCTTTCCCTTTATTACTTTTTGATCCCCCTCTCAGATTGAGTTTGCTTTACTTGCCTGCACTTTGCACTGGGATCTTGCCACAGTGCTAATTTCCCTCAGCTGTTCCAATGAGCTTGTTTTCCTTGAAGAAATAATTCCATCCCTGGAAGCATTCAAGGCCAGGTTGGATGGGGCTTTGAGCAACGTGGTCTAGTGGAAAGTGTCCTTGCCCGTGGCAGGGGGGTTGGAACTGGATGATCTTTAAGGTCCCTTCCAACCCAAACCATTCTATGATTCAGACAAACAAACAAGCAAAAAGCAGCCAGAGAAAAGCTCATGTGCCCCAAACTTGGGCAGATGCTGTGACAATACCCTGAGGCTAAAATTGTCCTGATAGCTATTCTCACTTTTGTTCTCTTTAAAGCAAAACCCAGACCCACCCAACCAACCAGACAGCTGTCTCAGCTGCTTACCTGTACCTCGCACCTTGCCGCGTGCACATGTGCTGTCAGCTTAAGTTACATCTGAAGATCACAGACTGTCTTTTCTAACACCAGAACAGTCAGTCTTGAGTTTTCTTCAGTGGGGAAACAGAAAGGTATCTGAGCGTGAAGGGTGAGTTCAAACTCTCTGTTGTCCAAAGGTCTGTGTCATAACATTGATTTGTTTTGCTCCTAGATTTCCTAGCCCCTAAGAAATTCAGTTGTGAAAATGATATAAAAGAAGCGTAAAAATGCACGTGTTTTCTTTCTAGTTCTCTGTTTGCTGATATTTAATATGTGAGGAGAGGGAACAGTTTTGACACCAAATGCATGAAGAGAAAATACTTAAATTTGTGTCATTTAAGTGCTGAGCAGTTTTTTTTTCACTTGCAAGGTCAGCTTTCAAGGCAAACACAAGAAAGAAATTCTGTAAGAAATATGTAGATTACAAAGTACTTAGTGATTAACAGGAAAAAATATTATTCTGAGACACTGATTTGACCCTTTCCCCTAACTCTCTTACAGAATTGCAGACTGTGTTTCATGTTTAGGTCTTGGTAAGATCTCCAAAACAAGCTAAGGTGGAAGAAAATTCTGACAGGAGAAATACAATTCATTAGACTCTCTTGATTTCTGTCTATCCTGTGGCTGTATATGGCTTTTGATGTATTTTCAGCTTTGAATTGGTTTGACCATTCTTACTACCATATACCACAGGGTATAAACCTGGATGACCAGAGTTAAGAAGCAATATTAGGAATAAAGGCTGTCTGTCTTTGCCTGGTATATATGCCTTGCACCATGCTAGAAACTGCATGAACTGAAAAACTGGAGTGAGTCAGGGTTAAAACTTCAAATAATTAAAAAATCATTAATTAAAAAAAGCTAAGGGTAATATTTTTACTATAGAGGATATATGAGTTCTTTTAAAGTTGGTGGAACAGTCTTTGTGGTAACATCTCTAAGGTTTTATTGGCAACTGGGAGGCTACAAATACTATTGCATAAAAATAACACTCCCTCCCCCTGCCATGATTCTCATATATCATATGGATTATCTTATCCAGGTTCCCATGGAACTCTTGCCTCAATGTAAATGTTGCAAGTTTACATGATTTTAAAAGAAACAACTGGAGAAAATTATGGGGCTATTATGTGCACCTCTGACTCAGGAAGACTGAGTCACAGATCCTGTGAGACTGAGAGTGTTCTGGGGAATGTGGCTAGGGAAGAGTGTGAGCCATGTCCAAGTTAACCTTGCGGGGAAGAAATGCATCCAGAAGTGACTATAACAACGTGGTGTTAGTGCAAGCCTCCTTTTGGGTAAGACCAGCTGGCTTCACATGGGTCTTGCTGCCTGGGAACCTGTCCCCTCTCTTCCTTAGCTCTGTAATGCTGGATAAATTGCAAATAGACCTGTGTTTTCTCTTTTACTTTTAATGCTCAGTCCTTGGGTCTTCCATTCTAGGGAAAGTGTTTCCTGCTTCTCTGGGTAGCCTGGAGTAGTTCTTGTGCTCACTGAAGCATCTACCTTCTGATTATTAGTGAGCTTTTATCTCTACCGTAGAACAGATGTTAAACCATTTCTTTTCCAGGAAAATTGATTAGATGGCCAGACAGGGAAATTGTGATAGCCCAAGGTTTATGTAAATAGCGTAGCAATTCCCATCGTGGCACCAGCCCAGTGGCAAAGTCTTACACCAACACTTATGTTACTGAGGAAGGAAGCTAGCCAGCACTAGTGGGCTTGTCTGCAGTTTAGAGGTGCAGGTTTAAGTCCACACTCAATGTTCTCATGTGAATGTGAGCAAGTCAGCCTACCTTGCTTTAATTCTTTCAGTGGTAGCATGGGGATACGAGCATCAGGAGTGGTGCAAGGAACAGGCTAAAGACGACAGGGCGACCCAATGCTATGCTAATGGATATGCAAGTACCACAGGCAGTAATGGGCAACGGCACAAGGCTCTTCTGTTCCTGGTATGCAGAGTGTGCTGTCTGCTTCTGTGTGTGTTCGATACCTGTAGAGGTAGTATTCTTTATTGAACTTGTAGTAATTTCACTCAGTAGATTTGGGACAAAGGTTACCAGTTGAGTTTAATTGTGATAAATGAACATTGTTTTAGCAAGGTGGACTATTACACTAGTTAGCAAGTTTCACTGACAAGCCCAAAAGGAATGTTTTAGAGCAGCTTGTAGCAATCAAAAGAAGGATTTTTCCAGTGCCTTGGCCAAATGTGAACTCAGACTATAATTTCAGAAGATGCCAGTTATAAGTTTGTTACTTCACTGCCCACTTTACTCCTTTTTGTTTTGGGGACTTTTTTTTCCTCAAAGATAGCTTTATATTTGGCATCTTCCCTGAACATACTATGCTGCCACACTACAAATGTGTTCACATGCTCGATTTTTAAATAGAGCTTTTAAGACAGCTGCTGTTCTCACTGGTGTTTGCAGTAGAACATAGATGCCCCAGCCCTGCTGTCCTCCACGTAATACAGGCACAGCCTGTGTCTGCCCTGCCTTGCAGTTATCATCTCAGCAGCCACAGTAACTTTCTTGCATCAGCCTACAGGGACTTTGTGTGATAGGAGGGTATAATTCTTTGATCTGTTTTCCTTTTTCCTCAGAACCTCTGAATCATATTCTTTATTAATTCCTTCTCATCTTGAACGTTAAGGCTGTATTATGTGTTGTGATCTCAAAGTCAAAGATTCACAGAAATTAGGATTGCAAGGAAGTACAAGAGTTCCTCTAGTCCGCACTGATGCAGTGCAGGGCCAGTTAAATCTATTATCCTTCATAGCTGAAAAAGAATAGGGGAGCTTTTTCAGAAAGTATAGACATAGATCTTGAGATCTGTAATTGCAAACTTTATCATGTTCTTGTATTCTTACACCACTGCAGCTATAGCAACATTATCATGATGTTATTTATGGCAGATGATCCTGAAGACACCTTAGGTCTGGAGGTGCCCAAAGCAATCTGTTCTGTTGCTTACCCAGAACACTCGGTGAAACTTAGTTCTTGGGGATATTGTTCAGTGCTGTTGCAACCTTGACCTTTGCCAGTAGACACTCACAGCAAATTCCGTGCAATTAAGGCAGGAAGGCGATATGTTTTGGGTACCGCTCACTTTTATAGACACTGATAAAGACTTACAGTGGTAATTGTAGAAAGATGTTTAATGCAAGGGGAGAAAACGTCAGTGTAAATCATTGTAGCTTTGCTGGTTTGAGTTGATCATGTTCTCTTAAGTTGGCTGGGAGTCTGGGTTTTTCTGCATGACTGCTGTATATATTTCTGAAGAATCAGTCTTCACGAATAAGGTATTTTTCCCAAAGTGTGGATGCAGGGTTTTAATTTTCCTGGAGGTCACCCCTGCTTTCCAAAACTTCTGTTTCCAGCAGGGCGATTTCAGAAATGAGCTTATCTTGGATACAAAGTTTTGTCAATGCTGTGCCTGTAGAGATGGCTCTGATGATGTAGGTCATACTCGTCCCTTCTGTTTTGCCATTCCACAGATTAATACAGTGTGCTTTGCACAGAACACGCAGGGGCTGTGTATATCATGCTAATAGACAGTGTTTGCAAAAGTTGTAATTCACATAGGCAGAGTCACAGCAATGAATTAGTGCTTTTGGCATTTGGGAAAGAAAGCCCATTTGAAATCCAGATGCTTGCCAGCTGTGGCTATTCATAGCAATTATTACACTGGCGGCTTTTTTCACTCCAACTTTTCATTTAAAAAGTGTAATGAATGATTTTATTGCCATCTTAAAAGTCTATTTATAATCCATTCATCTTGTGATGAATGTGTGTATCTGATTCTCGACCTCTCTTTAATACTGTACAAAGCAGTGTTGCTTAGTTTAAAGTTTTCTTGGCACAAATGTGAGACAGTCACATTTCTTAACAGCTTTAGTGACCTTAACTGTTCACTCCTGTACTTCTAAAATGTGAGTTTTAATGGGTATTCAATATATAACTATTTCTTGTTAAGATTTTTTCTTTTCCTCTGCATTTTGACCGTCCCTATCTTTCATTTGTCTTGGGTAGCAATATCTGGGGAATGACTGGGAATGCTTGGAGGTTTTGCAATATGAGCAGAATCTTGCTCATTCATTCTTTAAGGCACCCACTGTGGTTTTTGATGTCTAGGTGCACAAAGGCAGGCATGTGATGGCCATACGGTCATGACACTGTTGTTTTAAACCTGCTCGCTCTGGCAGGCACAATAGCAGTGACCACATAACTGCAATGACACAGCATTTGTCAGCTTGTATTCTGGTCTGTCCTGCTGTGGCACCATCGATAACAGTACCTGAATTAGCCCAGAGCGGGTGGTGGGAACAGTCATGGTCACTGCCATGCTGCTGGCAAGCCCGGAGCCAGGTAGAAGGAGCAGCAGAGGCTTAAATGTCCTAGACTGACAAGGAGGCAGGGTTTAGATTCTTGAAGCATGTTTGTGGGACTGGACATTAATCTCTCAGGTGTTTCTTCATATAAATAGAGGCCATTTTCTGTCTTGTGTTCGTGTACTGGCTGTGATCAACCTTCTTGGCTTCCCTGTCCCAGCTTCACCCTTGGAAATTGGGAGATTTGGGCATGTGACCTGGTTGTCCTAAGAAGATCAAATTCTTCATGGTCTGTACCTGTATTTGTCATCCCATACTCTTCTATGCTGGCTCTGCTGTCCTCTGATTTTCATAAAAAATTGCTGTTCTGTCTAATCCCTCTGGAAAAAAAAATCATCATACATTAAAAAAAAAAACCAAGGCAGAGATGCCTTAGTCCTAAGGCCTGGCAACCTCAGTACAAAGCCCATGGCCTATTACTGGCTACCATATTTCCTGAGCTACTGGGCTGCACTATGGGGGCCGTAGAGTTGGCTAGGCTTCTGTGAGGATCGTGGTGGAGCAGAAGCTGGATATTTTTTGCTGTAAATCCTCTTCTGGAGGGGCCTCCTTGATGTTGCTGCCTATATCAGAAGTCCAGCCTCCCAACCTGGCTGTCTGAAAGGAGGGCTAGAACAACCCTGCTCCAAGGCACAGCTGAACTGCAATGTTTTGGAGGTTGCCCTTGCTCCAATAAAAACAAGCTGGAGGCTGTAGGACCTGGCTGGTGGGAGTTCATGCCTGAGAATGCTGGCTCTCATTTTGAAAAGCTCCTTTTTCATAATTGCCTACCTAAGTAATAAGAGAATTACATCCATACACAAGCGGTAATTGAAGGGGACGAGAAAATTAAGCTAAACGATTTATGACAGGGGAGGTTTGAGGTACAGGAAGGGGACCTTAATCCTAGAAAACCAGGCACATATCTGTGCCTTGTGCAAGGGCACATGTTTCTGAGGGCAGTGGGTAAGATTCAAAGCTGACCTGACAACTTTAGCCCTTGTATACACTAGAAGATCTTGAAAAATATGGCATGTATTCATTCTTGCTCTCTTTACTCCCTGATTTCCTCATATCTAGAGCTGGATGTGTACAGAATCTTTCTTTATGGTCTGATATGTTGAGGCAAGTTTTTTCCCTTCCTTTGTCTGTCTGTTTCTTTTTGATAGCAGAGTGTGCAGCACAAAGGGCATCTTCTGAGGCACCAAAATTCAAAATTAAGTTGCTCGTCCTTGCTTCTTTATTTCCATTCAAGGCCAAAAGTATTTTTATAGCTGGGAATGGCTCTTTTTACCACCAGGTGAAAGTACCAATCCAGGAACATCAGAGAGCTAAGTCTTAAGCAATGAGGAACACATATGCCTGTGCCTCTCTCCAGTCTGACTGACTTCATTTCCCTAAGGAACATAAGGGCAAGCAGTGCGTCAGCACTGGCCCTCAAATCACCTCGCTTTCCTGTGAAACTTCTGGTAAGACTTGGACTGTTTAAGCAGAGTCAGATGGACAGCTTCTGTGTTACACAAGAGATGCAGGTGATGAGATCCCTTACTCTTTGCATAACTAACTCCCGCTGCACCAATCTTATCTTTAGCTTCTTTCTCCCCTTGCTTGCTGGATGTCACGTTTTACTGTTGTGATATATTCTGTAGAGTAAGTTTCAAGCTTTCCAAAACGTCATCGTAACTGTACTCAATAGCTTTCTTTTATCTATTGCTAGCTGGGCAGAAGGAGAAATGGCCTGCTAAAGGTAGCATTAGGGATAAGAAACTGAGAAAGTAAAAGAGAATTACTTGCATGGGAAAAAGAGGTGCAAATGCTTTAAGCCTGTGAATACTACTAATACAAATAGCAGCTGCTTGAGTTCCTACTTGAGTTGAATGTATATGTACAGCAGTTGGAGGCATTAGCTACCCCAAGAGTTACTTGCAGAGTTACTTAGCACTCCTTCTGCAGTTCTTCTTTCATTCCTTCTGTGTCCTTGGTGATATTGGACTCCATTCTGCATAGGCTTATGCATGCACTTAATTGCGGTGATGAGTGTGGGAGTTGCTTGCTTGAAGCTGAGCGTGCACACCAGTCTGCGGGGCATCAAGAGTAATGTGATATACAAACTATGCATTCTGGAGTTGGTTAAAAATCAGAAAAAAAAATTGGTTTAATATATCATTTAATGAGTTTCCACTCTTCTTATACTGTGTTTCAAAACCACACAGGTTACCCCTTCCCCAAAATTGGTTCCTAATGTGAATGACATTTCATGTCTTGAACTGACATGGTCTAACATCATTTAACATCCTTTTAGAAAAACAAAATTCTGTGTAAACCTTGAAGTCACCTTTTATTTATTAATTCTTCTGTATTTTCTAAAGGGTTTCAAATGTCCAATTTTTTCAAAGCTGTTACTTGATTTTGTGGCTTTCCAATTTAGGGATACTTACAGGGCTTGATTTTTGCAGATCATTCTGGGTCTTGTGGGACTGTGTAATGTGGCTAAAAATTCCATCTTCTCCAGACAGACATCTAAGTACTTTTGTGCAGATTTAATCCCTCTGTGATACTTTTGCCCCAAAGTGCTGTCCAGTACTTAGAAATCTGGTCATAGAATCTAAGAATAATATTGTTTGGAAGGACCTTTGCACCTTGGAAAGTTTTGCTAGTCGTTGTAAAATTATTATATGAGTTAGAATATGTTTTTACTTTCTGATATGTAAAACAGACCATGAAATTAATATTCAGACACAGTAGAGTAGTCCTTTTCATTACTTAAATTGGCTTAATTGGAGTTATAACAATTTTAGATGGCATACTAGCAGTACTATATATATTAGGTATGCGCTCCTATGAATAATACAGCCATTATCCAATTCCTCTTATTCCTAATTTCATTCTCCTTCTTAAAAGAAGTTAAAGCTTTTGTCACCTACTTAATACAAATGATATTTTGCTCTTAGGAAGGAAATAATAGAAGAATAAATGGTGCCAAACTGTAAGACAACAGCAGGAAAGTCAGTAGGAGCAGCAGTGCAAGCCTTTTTGTCTTTTGCGGTAAAATGTGCCTTGAATTTGACCATGGTTTCTGTATGAGGAGAGACTGTAATGTGCCGTGACCTGCTACATTTAGCAGACAATGGCAAGATTTGGAGTCAGCAATAAAACCTTTTTGTTGCTCTTTCTATTCAGGCTCACATCTACTCCTATGCTTGCTTGCCTTTGTGATTGAGCAAGAGACATCTGAACTATCCCCTCATATACATCCATTGGATAAATACTTTCTGAAACAGTGACGCAGCTCCCATAACACCAGATTTACTAAAGTATTCCTCTCTGCCTGTCGATGGTGTATTACGTAGTGGGTTGGACTCTGTTAGTAACTCAGAGAAAGGAGGTGTGTCCCTAAGGTCTGCTAAAATTTTTGCAGTTATATGTTAGTGATTTCATAAGTGTTGCTCAATTAGCAGATTTTCCAGAAGACAGGGAACCCAGGCAGAAGTCTAGTTGACAGGGTGACTTTCAGATGGAGATGCCACTGAATTAAAGTTACTTGTATAGCTGTTTACTTAGATAGCATTTTTAATAGATCATACAGTATCCCTGACCAGAGCAGTACTTATTTTCGATGAAAAAAGGCCCTATTTTTTGGACTTTAGAAGGCCCATTAAAATGTTCCATTTCCTCAAGTGACAATATTTTCTACTTTCTTATCCTTCAGCAAAAGCTTGAAACAATTCTATTAAAATTGGAAATTTCCCTTAAAAACTTCAAATTCCTTCAAAAATGCTTTTTGAAAAAGAGGTATCTGGAATAACTGGGCAATTTAACTTTTAATTTGTATTTAATATTTTACCCAGCTTCTCAAGAACCAGGGGAAGATTTTAAGACCCAAATGAGAATTAGGTTTGCAAAGCCTCTCAGCTTTCACTAGAACTTGAATGTGTCTGTCTGAACCTTTTAAATATCCTCTCATAACAAAGATGCTGAGTAAGCATATTCTTTCAGCTTGATTGAGGGCCAGATTTTAGGATCAGAGTTATTTTTTTAATGGCTGTTTTAGCATTTTTGGTACTTTCCACTCTCATAGTTATTCAGAAGTGTGCATGAAATGGAAATGGATTTGAATATTTATCTTGCTTCCTTTTCCTATTACTTGCTGAGCTTTTTATAGGCTTATTTTTTCCTTCGTTATTTATGATACATTCTGGTCATAAATACATATCTGTCTAACTTCAATTCTGACTTGTAGTAACTGAGACTTAATTAAGTTTTTTGATGGTGTATATAGATGCATTCAAATAAAATATTTTATTGTAACATATTCTAAAAGTAACCAGTGGTATTAATTGCACTGTTAGTGATTCAAACAGCATACTGAATTTTTAATTTGTATAGCCTTACAATAAGAGCTAAGTAAATCATTGATAGAAAAGAAATTAATAAAGTACCTGAAGTTTCACCTCATGGCTTATGTGGCAACATTTTTATGATTTCTTTCCTATATTCAATTGAATTTCTTCATAGATATTCTTTCCTATATACACTTGAAGTTGTTCACAAATATTTTTAATGAATATTTCTAAGAGTATTTTCTTGATCAGTGAGTTTTCTGAGCAGTTGATTGCAAGTAATTGACAATCAAAATGCAAGCTGTGCTGATTCATTTTTATTAGACGCATCACTTACAACTAAGCATTGTTTCTCTCTCCAGATGGAGGTTCCAGTTCAGGAAAATATTAAAACAGATTTCAAAGGGACTTCAGAAAATACTTAAAGGTATCTATGTTCCTCAGCACTTTACTGAGTCCAGAGAATAATGAGAGTAATTCTTTAAAGCAAGTTTCTGCTATGCATAGTTGTATTTGAATTTTAAAATACACTTTCTGTCTATGTTCTCCAATGTTAAATTAAAACTTGATGCTTCCATAACATCCCTGCCAGGAAATTCATTTGCCAGAAGTATCTGTAGAGGGGGAGCAGAAAAAGAATGTGAATGCAACCACAGCAAATGCTGTTTTTATTTGAGTGAATTGTCAGGGGAATAGGAGGTGCACTTCCAGTCTAATTACAGTCTAAACAACGTGTGTCACCCATGGAACTAAAGAATATAGAATAAAGGCTTTTTTATGTGCATTATCTAGCCACCCCAATATGGAATGAATTTGATCACTTTCTTGTTGTTTTTTTCCTATGAATAATCATACAGGGCAAACAGACGTTTCCAGTCTCAGGTTCTTCTCTTTCCCATCAGAACAAGAAATTTTAAAAAGCAGTAGGATTGAATCAAATGTACATACACATATTGACAGATATGACCATCTCCCTTCCACGCTGTCTGGTTTTGTCATGTAATGTAAGGAATGTAATCCACAGCACTGACAATGACATTTGTCATGCAACCTTGAAAGACAGTTTGTCATACAGAGGGGCTCAGACCTCATTAAAATCTTGATCCCAGCCAGGGTCTGGTGATACAGGGCTTGGTACAGGTAAGGAAATTTCATTGTAGGGTTAAAGCTTGAGGATGGGGATCAAATTTCTTCTGCCACCTGTCAGGCAATAGATCTACTGTGCAGGGTGTCGTGAAAAGACAACGACATATGGTAGACCTTTTTTCTGGACAGCACAGGGCAGGATCTGCCCAAGCTCAAGGGTGTGTTTAGGTTTCTAACCGGTCGATTGGCAGTTCAGGCTACCATCTCCAGCTAAACTTGATAGGGACTTACCTCACTCCCATAAAGAAACTTCATTTAGAATATTTCTAAAAAGACCCTAATTTCAAGAATTGCGCACCCTACCATGTATTTAACTATATTAGAAATCTAGTCTTATTTTGGATGGTTTTCTCAGTTGTCACTGGATAGTGAATTTTTGTTACCAAATATCTGGTTATTATGTGTATTGTGTATGAATGATACATATTTTCATTATAGATGGAGATGTGTTTGCAGTAGTATGAAGTTTTACTTGCAGAGGTTGAAATTGTAATCAACAAGCTGTTCCTTAATTTAGACAAAGCAACCATATCAAACACAAATATTAGCCGTTGTATCGTTCAGTGATACTTTAATGTAATAACAAAAGATTTGGGAGTAAGTCACCAAAGCTATAAAACTAGAATATGCATGTCCCATGCTGATCATAACACAGCTTGTTTACTAAGGAAAAGAGAAGTCTTGCTTACCTGGCAGAAAGCAAGGAAAAAAATAACTTCTTTTTGTCATTTAACAGGTATGTCTGTGCAGACTTTATAAGCACAAACACATCAAGTATATCAAAATACTGGTTTTGCTTTCCAATCAGTGTTACCTGATAGGAGTACGAAGGTGGATTTTGCTTCATCATATAAAAAATTTCAGACATACCTTCTTCAGTGCAAAGCATTATGGTTAGGTACACAAATAGGTGTCACTTGCAAAGATACCTAAACACAGATGGATTTGAAACAGTGTGAGGACTTTACAGCTTGTTCTCTGCAAGAATGTGAAGAAGGAAGAAAAGCCAGTAAGAGTGGCAGTGGTTTGTTGCTAGGAGAGGACTGGGAGGCAGTGGTCTGGGCTCTCAGCTCTGCTACTGATCTGCTGCACACAGTTAGACATATCATTTTCTCCTTCTCTTTCATTTTGTTAAACCAGCCACAGCATCTTAGGGTCACAATGAGGCAGTAAGCTCAGCTGGTCCCTGCAGGTGCCTTCTTAAATGGAAATCTAAGAAAGCAACCTTCTGCTGCAGTGTGGAGTAGGTGAGAGCTGATCTATGCTGTCACTCCATTTGCTGCTTGTTCCTCCTGTGAAATACAAACCACATTTTGAGTAGGAATAAAAAGATCATTGACTCTTCCTGGGTGTTCTGGGTTTATTAACAAAGTGGTTCTGAGTAATAGTTTTCTCTCCAGTGCTGAGGATGGGTAAGTTTTCTTCATTGTTTTGCCCACAGTCTGTATTCCTGCCTCCTGACAGTGGTCACAGCTGTCTATGCATCAGGGTAGAATAACCATATCTTTATTTCCAAGTCAGTAAAATCTGTATACCTCAGGGGTGGTGCGTGAATGTTGCCAGGCTATTGTGAACCCACCTCCCCAACTTACTTCTCTGCCTAGATCCCTCTGCATCTATTTAGACCCCTCAGTGAGGTTGCATGTGTTAAAACTATNTTCGTGGGACTTACATATGTACTGGGACAAGACTTCCCCTGAAAATAGCAGGGGTTTAAGGAGCAAGTCTCTCTGGGACATCCACCCCTGTAAGCATGGTTGCCAGGGTTATTGAACATAAGCCAAGAAGTCTGTAGTCCTTGTTTGTTAATGGTTGGTGCTTCAGGGATTGTTAATCTTTCCTGTGGTTTTCACACATAGCAGTTTATGACAGAAGGGCACAGATCCCCCAAATGGTGTCTTTTGGGGTCTCAGTAGCTATCACGTCACAGCAGCCCGGAGCTTAGTATGGCCTAATTTCTCCTGGGAGCATGTAGACTGAATTTCCTGTAGACTGAATTTATATGGCTGTGTTGATTGTTGTTTCTGTGCCATTCCCTTTCATATCACAGTACAGTGCTGACCCAGAAGTTTGTGGCATGATGACATGTACTAGACCTTCAAACAGCTTAACACACTCAGAAACTCTAGAAAGTGGTCGTTCGGCAGCAGCAAATGAAGTTGGTCAGCCAGTGACTCAGCTACACATGCACAAATTGTCATTGCATTAATTGCCATTATCTCTGGAAACCTATCAACTTGCCCAGCAAATGGCTTTTGCAGAGGGCTTAGAGGGCCATCAAATTCAGACTGGTTTTGACAGCTTTTGTAACTCACATCAGTTAGGTCAATAGCAGGATTTGAACTGAGTAGTTTCAGGGCATTTGTGAGCCATGAAAAGGCAAGGGTTGTTACTCTGAAGCAGAAACAGAGTCATAAGCGACTCAGGTCAGCCAACCACTAGGGAAGGAGGGAGACCCCACTTTCCGTGGTGTGGGCCACAAAATACTGAAGCTATAAAGCAGTAGGAAATCAGTGTGAGAGCCTTTTCCCCTTCACACCATGCCCTGCTGTCTCAAACTCCTTCTTCTGTCACAAAGGAGATGGCCCATAGAGGTCTGCAGAGTTCACCTCTCCACACCAATCAGCCCTTTCACTCTTCAGCAGTCAGGCTGGTATTTAGGGAAGGTGGACTTTAGCCTGTGAAAACATGTGCAAATAACCTCTATTAGTGTGTTAACCTGGCTGACCAGGTGGTAAAAGACTCTGTACTATGCTGAATTCCCTGAGAAGAGACTAATTTGACTAGGACTCCCTAGCTGGGGAGAGAAATGACAGAAGGGGGATTACAGGAGACTTTGAAATTGAGAAGTGTGAAGAGGATGAATGGGAATCTTTAGTTTGTGGCTTCTTGCCAAGTGAGCAGGCATCAGGTTAAAGCAAATAAAAGGAAGGCTTTCACTACGCTGGGTATAATTAAGCTGTGCATGTAACTTGGTGCTTCAGGATGCTATGGAGTTGGTGTTAGACAATTTTGTTGTCAATCTGTGACCAGTAAACATCATGGTCCCCCTGTAACCTCCCATTGAGGAGGAGATTTTTAAAATGTGCATGGCCATTATTAGGAGAAATGTCTCTCTTAAACACAGTCAGTGCTCTCATCTGCATTCCTAAGCATCAGTACTGGCTGTTGTCAGAAGTGGGATCCTGGGTAGAATGCTTGGTCTAAATCTGTGTAGTTACATCCATGCTTTTAAGCAGTTTCTGATGCATCTGTGAATTAAGACATGAGCACTGCAGCTTGGTGTTTTGTACCTTAAACCTATCAGTACAGAACTCTCTAATGGGGTTAACTTACTTCTCAGCCAGTAGACTGGCTGTAGGCTTATTGGTGAGGAGTGGGACAAGTAATTTAAAGTAAATTGTCCCAGAACTGTTTTCTCTCATCTCCAGTGTGTACATCCTGTTGCTATTGCAGCAGGATCTTCATGTGAAAATGAAAGCACAGAATTTCTTCTGAAACTTCCATTCTCCCAGAGTACCTTAAAGAAGGCATGATTTTATATTCACAACACAAAAACCTGATCCATTCAGTATTTCACTTGAGCATGTAATTTATTTTCAATCTCCCTCTGAGTAGAGAAAGGTACTATGATAATAAATGAAAACATAAATTCCCTTGAATTGCTGTTCTCTTGCTTTTTATATTGCTGCTGAGATTTTTGCTAGCCTTGGTTTCTCTTCCTGACTGCCTTTCAGTCTATCCAGTGACATTTCTTAATGGTTCCAATTGGCATTAAGAGGAAGAGAAAATCCTCTCTCAAATCCAAGGAGTTGATGATGCTCTGCATCAGAATTTTCTCAAAACCAGGTTTACTTCAGACTCAAGATGATATTTCTGGCTAGAGATAGTAAGAGAAAGCAGGCCCCTCTGCACAGCTAATTAGTTAGCATTGTTGCCCACATTTGCCAGACATAAAGATCTGCTTAATGGAATTGGGAACAGGGACTTAGATTTTTTTTTTTGTCTTTTTTTTTTAACTTTATTGCAGTCTCTCTTGCTGAGTTTCTCCTTCATGGACACAACGGATACTTAAACGTTGACAGGGAGAAAGTGATTGATTCAATAGCTTGTGGGCATTCAGCAGCACTGCATTCAGCTGCATTTGTAGTCCTGTGCATTTTTCTTCTTTGTCTCTCATATCCCAGGTAATTGCTTCTGGCCGTTTAGGAAAAGTGTATTTGGCTTGCTTCACACTTTTCCGTGAAAGTTCTTGATATCCTTCTTTTTGTGGAACAGAACCAAATGTCAGAGTTTCAGTGTTTGTGATGAAATACAGGTTTTGTTTTCCAGGCGGGCCTGCTGGTGACATAGAAATGCTGGCAGCATGAAGCAACTGTTGTGACACAGCTTGTCAGGGAAGTAAATCTGGGCCTTGGGCTTTCACCACTTTGGGCTCCTGGTGACAGCTGTCCAAGTGGCTGCTGCCTGACTGGTATGCAGTATCCATAAAAACTCTCACCACTAAGTCACAGCAAAGATGCTTGACATCCAGTGAATACCTGTAACAAGACTAGCACAGAGCAAATGCCTTTCAGATATGATCAGATGCTGTTACATCTGGTTTTACCATTGCCATTCCAGTGAGCAGTTCTTTATTCTAGACAATGCAAATGGTGTATTATATTCATACCTGTTAGTGCTACTATGAGAAGGAAGAGACAGCCTTAAATATTCAGTGCCTAGCTACTTCAGTGGGCAGTGTGCAGCTGACAATTTCATTTTTAGTCTCCTTTAATACAGTAACATACCCAGGTTTACTGAAGGTACTGAAGGAGAAAACTTGACCACTGATAGAGAAGTGCCTCTAATAACTGCCAACAACGTTACATTGCTGTAATCCACAGTATGGCAAGTGAGGTAAACAGGCTTGTGCCATTGCTCCCGAGGCAAGAGGGTAATAATGCTTTTAGTAAGTGTTTTTCTGGGAAGCTGTGTTAAGATTCATCAAGTAATTTTTTAGATAAATGACTGTTCTCTTGCCATTTGAACTACATAAAGTGGATCAAATGACCATGTGTTGTCCTTATCTTGCAAAGCTGAGTCAATCACAGAGAGTGATTCTTTGCAAATCTTTGCAAGTCTTCCCAAGTCTTAGGTGATACGTTGGAAGTCTTTAGACCAAAAGGTTGTATTCTGAATTAAGGAATGGAGCTGCATGCCCTTTATTTCTTAGCTGAAGTTTCTGAAGTATTTTTCCTAGTAAATGATACTTTTCATACAACTGGGGAGCCCCTTGAGGGGACAGCTCATAGTTGTAAATTCTGCTTATAAATTTTAATTAACCTTTATTTCAATAGATGCTGATTTCTACTAGGTCAACATATACTTAGGGAACAGTAAGAGGCCTCTATACAGTATGCTGCCTTATGCAGTACTTTTGATTAAGCACGTAATTTCAATTACTGTCGATCTGGCTTTATCAAAAAGCTCTTCTGAGTGTTTATGTCTTTTTTCAGCTTGCAGATGCCAGCAAAGTAGCACTGGAATTTTCGTACCACGCACTATTACCTGCAGAAAAGCACCACCATAAAAAAGAAGGGAGACAGCAATGCGTACACCAAGGGCCAGATTTAAGACAGGAAAGTATCTATATGTCTTATAGGCATGTAAATCCTTCTCAGGGTCTGAGCCATTGGCTGCTTAAGGCCAGATTTTTAGCAGTATTAGTAAAAGAGTGTTGGGGGATGGTGAACTTTGGTCAATTCAGCATTAAGCACTTCAAGATACAGATATCTAGCTACTCAGATTTTCAGAGGATTTTCATAATATTAGGTACTTAGGCATTTTTCAAAATTCTTCTACTGTTTGTAGCTGCATCTTTAAGCCCTTAAATACTTCCATAAATCCAGACCTAACATCTTTAGGCTGCATCTGAATTTTAGACTTCAGCATTAAAATTTTCCTGGTGAAACTAAATAAATATCCTACTTCTGAGAAGTCAGCAGGACTGAGTCAGAACTTCTGAAGGTCATACCTTGATTACTAATGTGCTTAGGTCCCTGAGGTTTGTTACTTGATGTTTCTTACTAAGTTTGTCCTGAATAAAACTTGCCTGCTTTGAGGTGCTGCTGGTTATTAACATGGTCAAAATGGTAAGGCACAGTTAATATAGCAGTTCTGGTTTCTCCTCTTAGGAGGGTGCTACACAGCATTGTTCAGAGGCTGGACAATCATGGCTCTTTACTTAGCACTGAGCAGGAAGGGTGGGCCTAGATACCTGCCCTGAGCAAAGGGTTTGGAGCAGTGGGTTTTGGTGGAGAGGAAGCCCAGGATGTCTTAAGCATGGTAGTGATGAGAAGCAGATGAACCCTTCTTTGATTGTCCTGGGTTGCCAAGCTCATGGACTGCTGTACATAGCTCCTTCCTGAACAATCTGTTGCAGAAAGCATGCAGAGGCATCTAACCTGGCCTGGCCAGGCAGCCTAGCCCCCGGTAATTGCCTCTGTACTCTCCTTGGAGCACAAGGCAGCTCCTAGTTTCACAGCAGCTTAGCCAAATTAACCAACGGCTGCCACAATCCTACTGCTGCGAAAATGGCTTGTGGGGGTTTTTATCTTTTTGTCTTTTCTCTTTTTTGACGCTCTGAAACATCTCTGAGAGCACAAAGGAGTGTGGAAGGGCATGATACTGTGGGAAGTGAGGACAAAGACGAGGGTGCAACCATGGCTGTCGGTAATTAGGACAGTTTGTGCTGCTTGGCTTCACGCTTGGCTTCAGTTTGCGTAGTTACAGCATGGGATATAGCCCTGCATTGTTACCTCAGGTTGCTGATGGCAAGGAGGTGCAGTGGGCCCAGGTCCCACATTCAGAAGGGGGAGAACAGGGAATGGGCCTAAGTATTCGGGAGTCTTCAGTCTCTGCTCATTTCCTACTTTGCAGGTGTCAGCTGAGGATGACTGCAAGACTGGGAGTCATTTATGTATTATGGTGATTAAAGGGCATGAGATTTGGGTGTGTGTTAAACTTTTGGAGAAAAAATATGTGACTTCTCTTCTCCCTGATAGTGTGAGTGTGGTGATAAACCCCAAGGGATCATACCGTTCTCTGATAGCAGCATCCAAGATCCTCCTTCTGCTCTGAGGGCATTTCATTTCAGAGATATAAGGATAGTAATAAAAGCTTCCTCCCCACCCTCCTCTCAAAGCAATTCCCCAGCTCATAGCTGCCTGTCCAAAGCTACGTCAGTAATACTCCAGTATTCAGCCCAATAAAAATTTTGTCAAGGAAGCATAAAGTTTCTGTCAGATCTTTTCCATTAAAAATCATTTTTATTGCAGTGAGCTATAACAAGCACGCAGCTATGGAGTGAAAGTGTGAAATGATGAGAAATTTGGACAGTGTTATCATCCAATGGGGACTCAGTGGCAGGCCACTTAGAATGCCTCCAGTGTATGGAGCGTGACAACCAGAATATTTTTCACAACAGATTATAATGTAAGAAATTTATTACAGATCTCAGAGGGGAATAGCCCACACCACTGATTCTAGTCCTTCCTCCCAGATATATTACTCAGATAATATAAAGTCATAACTCCCTCTAAATAATTTATGAGCCTGTCCCACCTTAGATTAAAAAATATTTTTGCTGGAGACTTGCAGGGTTAATATCTGTAGCCTTGTGTTTGATTTGCTGAAATGCACAGTTATTTCTGTAGTCAATAGGAGGTGTATAACATTTGCTTTGTCTGGTAACAACACAGCTGTAGCTGGTTGTGAACTGATCAGAAACAGGACATGCAACCATGACCAGAACATGCAGATCTAATTGTAGAAAGCTACTGTAGCCCAGGTGGAGTAAATTTATTCAGTGAAAGAATTTGCATTGTGGTCGCTGCTTAAAATAAATCTGATTCATAGGATACCTCTGTTAAATCTTTCATGATGGATCACGACATGAACCTAGCTTCACAGTCATCAGATTAATTCCTCATTTTCTATCCAGAAGTCAGGAATGTTGATAATTTGCAGCATATTTGTAGCAGACAGCAATGCCTGCATAATAGACAATATATGTTAACTAGCAGTTCTGTGGGTGATGATAATGCATTCATGAAACAACACACTATTCAAAAAGTGACTTAAGAATATAAGTAGTCTGCGATAGTGGCTTCCATTGTGAATACAGAGAGTTACCACAAATGGTGTGTGAGTTAGTTAAGAACAAGTGCATTCGGAACTGCACTAAAGTTTAAGCTGTTGTAGACTAGCAAAAAAATGTTGGAAAGGTAGCAGATTTTTAGTTACCAAAATGAAGTTTGTGGGCAGTGCAGAATTAATCATGGAAGACTTACCTGACCATGTGCTTCAAGGTTAAATCAATTATTTGGTATAAGGAGGAGGGTTTTTAACAGAAGATAAATTTAGCCACTGCTGTCTCCAGTAGTATTCCTTCACTTCCCTCTGAGCGTCTTGTGACCAGTCACTATTAGATACAAGATGATGGGCTTGAGGGCACACAGGTCTTACCCAATCTATTGTTTCTTCTGTAAGCTACTTTCAAACAGCTTTGTACCTCATTTATTAATCATAGGTTATAAGAAGGGGACCAGAATGACAAGGCAGACCAACACCCCATTTATCAACGTGCTCTCCTAGGGTCCCTCTTTCTTCTTATTGCAAGAAAATAGCTGCAAAAGTTCCTTCCTTCCATTTTCAGTGAGGTTTCATGGGTGTACTGACCTGATAGCTTGAGTTGTTCCAAGGAGCAATGCATACCTTCATATGCAGCAGTGGTGCAGCAGTACCAGTGCTACAGAGCAGAGCAATGGTTAAAAGGCTTCTTGTTACCTCACCTGTGAAAGAAAGTAATGCCATGAAAATCATGTCAATGCTGTGCAGGTAAGCAAAGGGTAAAATTAATAGATCAAAGCTTTCATCTCCAGCAAGGTTTTGCTTTTAGTTCTGTGGTAATTCATAAGCCATAATGTCATTTGTTTGGACACTGAAAGAAAATGATAAATCAAAGACCTGTCCCAGAGTAAAGTTCACAGTGAGGAATGTCACTACAGTCTAAACTGTCACTGTATTTGCCTTCTAGGTGATTCAATAGCCGACAGCTAGCTAGACTCTTTTCACATCCTGTGGGCTCGTTTTCCTGTTTCATTTGAACCTACCTCTTTCTGTGCTGCAACAGCCTATTATTTGTTGTCCCATTCTGAGTTACAGGACCCCAAGAGCCCCACTGCTATTGAGGTGCTGATGGGACAAAGCAATTCCTAGGCAAGGTGTGTGTTTCTGGGACTGGCACCTTGTATAAGCTCACTTGCCCAAATGGTGACCTGTGACCTAATTAGTGGTAAATTTTACTGGGTTAAAAAGCAGTGCTACTCAAAACTCCTTCTATGTATGATTTAAAGTTCTTTGTTGTGGTGTGAAAGAAGAAAATAAGTATCCTAAGGGACTTGGAATAAGAGTGAAATTAAAAGAAGAAGTGGCAAAGCAAGATGCGGGTAGCTGCACAGCACCTTAAGCTGAACAGTTACAGGTTGGAGGAGGTTATCTGGTTAGAGGAGTTAGCTTGTATTGCAGAATGCTTGGGAGAAAGTGGCTGATCTAAGTCTCTTTAGCACGGTTCATTATAGAGGGATTGCGTTTTGGTAAGATCTGATACGGCTGTATACATATATTCTGTGTCAGTCTGTGCGTCAGCAAACATGCTTGATACAAAAGGTAGCATATATGAATAATATCCACGGTAGAAGATGCTTACCAGGAGATAGGGCAATGAGTTACGTAAATAAAAGAATTGCTATTTTTCTTTGGACAAGTTGAATTGTTACTGTTTTGCTAGTCAACTACAGAAGATGGTGACCAGCTTAGTAAAGAGGTACTTTTTGCCTGAGAAAATGAAACCTTGTTCATTTTAATTAGGAAAAAATCGACAGACTATCCCATGAATTAGAAGGGGGTTCAGTGAATTCAGTCTGTATCCCTTAGGGAAAAAGAGAGGTGAGATTGAGTAGGAGGGCTACAGTGCTCCCAGCAAGAGGGGTGTATTTAAGAGTGCTCCTCCTAGATACATTACGCAAAGCATAATATAGTCATACATGAGGACATACATCTGGCAGGCCAGCTATCAGGGCAGGACAACAAATCAGTTGTTAAGGGAGAGAGGAACTCTTTTGTTTTAATCATAGTGCCAGAAGGTTGAGTATGGTCATTCTTTCATCACTGATGTCCTTTACAATCATCTAGTTCAGTTTAGTGCAACTCTGACTGGACAAGACGTTTGTCTTGGCTTTGCCAGAACTATAAATGGGTCTGTCCACAAATGTACAGCACACCCACCTACAAAGGCCAGGTGGAATTGGGTCAGGGAGTGAGAGGAGGCAGAAATGTCACTCTAACGTGCTCTCAAGATATTGTGGTGCTTGCTTAAAACTGCTTGGCAAGGACATTAGACCAGAACGGATGATCAACTCATGTTGTAGGACATGTAGGCACCCATCTGTGCTTTTCCTCAATGAGGTCAGTGCACTTACTGCTGAAAGTGGGGCTGAGGCCTCAAACTAGGAAGAAATTGCTTTTCACGCCCCCTTCAAAAGGAAAGTTTGAACAAAAGAGATTATTTTTACTGTAAATTGTGTTGTTTGATTTTTACATCCTCATCTATTGATGATTTCATCACTTGAACTTCTTGATTTATTGGTTTGATCTTAATCATGACCTTAATGTGATCATCACATTGTTCCATCTTTAATTACCTTGGAAAAATTGTAGTATATTAGCTCAGTGATGTGCTAATTTAAGTGCCTCTTTGCTTGCTCATCCTCTTCAAGAAAATTCATTTTAAAAAGTCAACAGAACAGGGTTCATCTGTCAAATTTTGCAGCATGGACATTGCATTCAGGGTGTACAAATTAACTTCAGTAAAGAAGATTGCAAGTCAGTGGTTTCTGAAACCAACTTAATACCCAGCTTTCTTGGCCTGACCTACTAAGAGAAAAAGCATCTCTGTACCTGAAACTGTACAGTGGGGCAAGAAAAATAAGCCATTTCTTAAAGAGATTTAGCAAACAGAACACCTGCAGATCTGCCCACATGGGGTGGCTTGCATGGATTTAGGGCCCTGTCCTAGAGCCAGTGAAGGCAAGGAGAAGGACCATTTCAGTGAATAATTTACAAGGCTTCAGGAATCAAGACCTAATTCATTGTGCTCCTACAAGCAACTTACAGGTCATATCCCACCTGTATGTTGCTTCCATTATGAGCAGGGTACCAGATGAGGCTTTGTGGGAGACATTACATGAACCCACAAATTCCTTCTCCTCTCTGAAGGTCTTTGACTAAAGCTGCACTGCTGCTGCCACAGCAGTGTAGATGGGTCAGCTATGGGTGGTAGGACAGCCCCTCTCAGCTTGGTGCTGCGGGGAAAATGTGGGGAAGGAGGGGAAAGAGGATACTGCTTGGCAGTGGGAAGCAGAAGATGATGCTGTTGAGAGGATAAAAGTATTTTATGCCTTAGGGGTGGCTAAGGGCATCCCAAAAACTGGATGCAGCCAGCTTGACCAGCAAGGTGCAGTTTCTCAATAGACAGCCCTCTGCTCCACCCATGTGTGCTGTTAATCACTCTGACGCTGCCCAGTGGTCTATACAAGTTACTCTGCTTTCTGGTACGTAAGACAGCTCAGTTATATCTAGCATGGGTATCTCTAAAGCCAGGGAAAACAACCCCAAAGAATTTTTGAGGGACCTTATGAAGGCATGAGAAGCTGCCTATCTGAATGCATGAACCCACAAATACAAGTGCACAGCCATGCATCTGCTTTACAATTGTATAAGCCTGTGGATATCAGCCATTTCAAATGGATGTGGGATGAGAGATATCATTGCTCTTTCAGAAATGGACACTAAGGCCACTCAAAATCAATAGCAAGTAAGAGGTAAAAAGCAACTCTTAGAGAAAATACAGTTGAAACTGCTCCAGAATTTAAGGTTTGACCAGCCACTTCTGTAGTGATTATGTGTACAGTATTTCAGCTTGCACCACTGCAAAAGCAGTTGCAAAAAATACCTGGGGTTTGTGCTCCTTTGTGGTTGCTAACTTCCTGCCCTGACGTATACCTCAAAGACAGGGCAACACAGTTCCACAGGAGAAAGTAGCTTATCGAGAAATGGGCACTGAAATTCAAAGTTCTAGTCCGAACACTGGAAGCAGTTTCCTTTGTATTTGTTAGCTCTTTGTATTTTCAACAGCAGCATGGTCCACTGCAAGGATTTATAGTGCTGTTCCATTAATATTTGTCTCTTCCTGTAAACCGAGCTCAAGCATTTTTATGCTTATGGGCAGCTGCAGAAGGTCTGGGTTTTTGTTTTATTTTTTTTTAAATGAGCTCATATTTATATGTAAAAACATTGTCTGAATTTTTGGATGATCACTTTTTATGCTCATGCTTACAGGAAAATGCATGTGCTAAAATAACTTTCAGGCTTTATACTAAAATACCTGTGATGATATCACTGGCACTGGCATTGTGCATATTTTCTACGCAAGTTTTCCACACTTAGTGATTTTCATAACTTATTTGGGATTCCATTAGATTGGTGAGTAGCTTTCTTGCAGTATGGCACCTAAAAGTAGACACAGTGCTAAAACTAGTGTGGAGCAGGGGAGGATAAGGTTTTATACCATATAGACTTTCTTCCTTTTTCTATGTCTTAGACATTTACCTTTTCACAACAGCAGTTTGCTGTTGACATGCTCAGCTTGTGATCTAATCTGTGCTTATTAGAGAGCATTTTACATGCACACAGAAGGCAGACTGAGAGACGGGGACAGCCTTCACCAGTACTTAGAATTTGGAGTTAGTTACCCCAAGTGGAATTTGTGTACAGCAGTCACTCTCCAGGCCAGATTTTGAATCTGTCACTCCAACCATAAATCATATATTCACATGAGTGGAAAATTCGAATAGGCACCTGCTGTCTAATGGAAAAAGTTTTTCATTCCTGCTCTAAACAACATTGTAGCTTTTCACCAACTTGGAGTGAATAAGCTCAAGCTCTATTAAAGCCTTAGCAGAATTTGAGTAACTCCAAGTGGGTTAGTTTTTTGTTAAACTTCATTTGAATGCTTATGCTTTTTTTTATGCTATATTAAGTAGACCATTTAACGGATTTTGGTTGGTAATGCAGCCTGAAGTCTCATTAGTTGAAAGTTTATAGCTACCAGAAATATGTGTTTTCAGGCTACGATAGAGAAAAATAAGCTTTCTGGTTGGAAGCTGGTGTTTCCAAACTGAGAGACCAATAAACTGTCTCATCTTTTTATGACAGACCTGGAATTTCAGCTCTCTGTCCCCTGAGTTGTTTCGTGGATGATACTTCTTAAAGGAGAATTTAACTGTCATAATTGATGAGATACAGCTTTCAGCCTGCTATTGGGTACTTTAGTTTGGGCAGGACTTCAAAGTGAGGCTATTTATTGGGATAAACAGAAAAGCACCAGCATGTGGAAACTGTCACCCTCGCTTGCTTCTGGGTGTCTAGTTTATATTCATTCCAGTGGAGGCACTCACTGTGTCCTATTTTCTAAGAGCCTTCTTTCATTCTTTCTTTTTTTTTTTTTTTTCCTACATACTTAACACAAAAGTAGTCGAAAGCATGATAGTTTAGCAAAGTGGGATCAAAGTGAAGGAGGATCATTTGCTACTTTCTAACCAAAAGGAGAAAGGTGGTGTAAGCAAACAAGTGAGATGTCTGCTATTCAGTGCCACAGGAGTGCTGCTTTCAGAGGGAAATGCCTTCTGTTTGAAGGCATCCAGTGGTGCCCATAGTCAAGGCTGCCTCGTGGGAGGGAAGAAGTGGTCTTAATTAGGACGATGCCAGCAAGAATATAATAATGTTGCAGATACAGGGTCTCTGTGACTTAAAATTGCTATGAAGTTGCCCTTCAATGATGTGCTGAGTGTCTGAGAAAAGCCTTCGTAGAACTGACTGATTGTGTTATAGAGGACTGCTGCAAAGCTGATTTTTTTTCTTTTACTGAAGAACTCGGGCTTTGTGTCATGTTTTCAAAAGCATCAGTTACCTGTTTTGCTCTGAACCTGTGCAACGGAACTGAAAGCTTGTTGTAATTTGTGCTTATGCATTGGTACAGTGAGAAAGCGCCTTGCCAAGCTGCTGTGCCACTGGCGTGTAGGGCCTGGGTTCCTGCAGAGGAGAGCTGGAGCTCTTCAGGATCTACTGGAGTGGGCGGCTGACTGTGTGTAATTCAAAACTTAAGGCGCGCTGCTTTGCTCTTAGAAGCAAGAGTTTCTTCAGATGTGTTTCCTGTCTAGGAGAGGGTTATTCTGCAGGTGGCCAACTTCTCCCTAGAACAGTAATTGTGCAACTTCTTACTCAAGCCCAAGCTGCCCAGCCTTCTGTTTGTCTCCAAAGCAGAATGGTCCTGCATCAGTCCTGTGCTGCAGATGAAGATGTAAGGGGATGGGTGGCTGGTAAGCAGGGCATTAAGACTCCTGCCTGTGCCTAGGAGTGGGTTGCAGATGGGCAGGATCCAGCATCAGGTGTGCATCAACCAGCACAGCTTAGGTCAGTATGGAGATGAGCTGAGCTGCACTCATGTATGAAGCAAAGGGTCTAGGGATGGAGCTGGGTGTCTTCTGTCAACAAGATGCTGCCTCTTCCACAGAGCAGACAGAAAGAGCTGCTAGCTCGATATTTACTGCAGAAATCGTGCGTGGCTCTTAAGTGTGTGTAGGTCATTAACAGAGTGCCATCTACTGGTACAAGGTGTCTTTGTTGTTCGCAGCTTTAAGACCGATGGAAGGAGTGCTGCTGCTCACATTGAATGGCTTCCAGGTGAGCCCTGAATGCAAGGTGCCAGCCTAGCTGTAACTCCAGCTGGCCACAGCTTTTATTCCTTTTCCAGCCCTTACAAAGTCTGTGGAAATCCCCCCATGCTTTCTGTGGCGGACCTCACGGACTAGAGCCACCTCCTGCTACTTGAATGCATCGCTAGGTTGCCTGGACAAAACAGGTCAATAGATATTGTGGAGAGAGCCTGTTTAAGTGTCATGGTATCTCACAGAAGTGTGTACACACCTAGGGAGCTTCTGCCAGAAGTACTGCGTGTGCTGTCACTCTTCCGCATGTCATCAGGTGTCTGGTAAGCTCTCTTGGAACTTTATATGCTCAGGTGAGAAGCTAGGAAATCAGCTGCAGCTCTAAAGAAGTGCACAACAGGAGGGTTTTATTATTGTAATTTAATTAATTAAATACATGCATTTAATGAAATAGGAGCCATATCAGTCTGATCATCACCAGGATGTCCCTCATTCGTCTATTTTTCATGCAAAGCAGACTTCTGTGCAGCATAGGTGCAGTTTCAAAAGATGGTGGGGCAAAGCTGAGTAGGAGGCAGGTAGGTCTTCTAGCACTTGGGAAACACAGGGTATGATCAGGCAAGCTGTCACCCAGAGTTACAGTGAAAAGTGGCTGCATCATATTTTGTTCTGAAGAGAAGAGGAGGTAACTTGCATTTATTTTTGTGGAGGGTGGAACTGTAACCTTTTAGTTCCTTGCATCAACAGATGAAAACTGAAGTCCTCTGACAGAGCTCTATAAGAAAAATTTGTCCTGCTGCTTCCCTTGATTAGGAGAAAGTAGTTTTTCTGCCTTGCAAAAATGTTTGACATTTAAAAGGATATATGAAAAAATCCATTCTGCAGTAAAATAAAATGAGAGCTTTACAAAGTTTTTCACCAAGACTAAGAGGCACTAGAATAGACTGAGGGACCTGTTCCGGTGATGGAAGCCCCAGGCTCAAGCTCTTGTTAGAACAAAGAACTCAAACTCAGGCTTAGGCAGATGCCCCAGTCACACAATTATTCTTCAGTGGGTTCTTCCTCTCTTACGAGTTCAGTGTCCATCCACTCTACAACAGGCCCTTGAGAATCATGTTGACAGCAGCTCTCCTCACAAAAGAATTTGTCATTTTTCTGCTGGGGAAATATATTTCCTAAAAGGCTTCCATCTGTCTCCAGCACGCACTTTATTTAAACATCCAAAATATTGAAATAAGAAGCTGTTCACAGAACAATTGCCTTATCATAAAACACACCCTGCTAAGAACATGATTTCTGTTTCCATTTAATATGAGACAGTACTCCTCATTATTCTCTCTGCACACCGAGCTTCATCTAAATCAAATTGAACTGAAAAGGACAATAGTGCTATTGATTACTAGTACTAAAAATAATGCATAATAACCTCACTGTAGTCAAATCTGTTCAGTGAATGAAATTGCTATCACAGAAGTTGTATCATTATTCATCAACTTTATTATACTTACCAAGCAGGCTGGTATCTTCATTCAGGTCATTTCTATGGAACTTGACTTGAGCAAGAACTGACAACACGATCTGCACTTCTTGGTCACCCATGCATATCCGGGAGGTGTTCAAACATCTTTATTCACGTGAGGAGAGCATGGAGGTGCCTCCCTGCTGAACGTGTTACTGAGGCTCATAGGTATGGAAAACTGCAGTTTAGTTGAGAGCAAGACTAGGAGAGGGCATGCGCCTGTGTTTGAGTGTTTTAAATCTGTATACAACTGTGCCAGGAGCAAAGATTCCTGAATTAGAAAATATATAACAAGAAGATTAAAAGCACAACTGATTTGCTATATGCTATCAACTAGGACATGAGCTTTTTTCTTCTCTTCTTAAATACTTTTTAAAATGAGTACTGCAGAAGAAGCCCTACAGTACAGGGCGCCAAGAGTCATGTTTTGGGACAGGGAGTCACAGTTGTGTTGGAGGTTCAGCTGGCGTAACTGGCTTGGGTTCACAGATGGCATCGCTCTTCTCTGAAAAGTGCTATGAAATGGCTCGATGCACGGGTGCGTGCCGGTGATGATTATTTTTAGATGATAACTGCCTAGTTCTGGAGGGGCTTTTAGCAGTCTTGGAGCCCACAAGGGAAGTCAATGACATCAGCAACATAAAAATTGTGACAGCATGACACACAGGGAAAGTACTGGCAGGCTCAGTCCGGGTTCTGGTTGGAGAGAACCACCAGCAAGTACTGACACCAACAGCAGGGTTTTGGGGGTTTGTGGGGGTTTCTGATGATTTAAAAAACCCCAAACAAACAACACCCCCCCACCCCCCCCAAACATACAATCCCTCTTGCACGTATTCTTCTCTTCCCACACACACTTATTTGGGTTGGGATACTTTTTCTCTCTGTGTATTTGTGAAGTGCCAAGTGTTGATTAAGAGTTCTTGATCGTATGTGCCTCTGTAGCCTGTGCTTTGTAACAGTTCCACCATTTGCAGCTGAAATCCAAAACTGCTGTCTTCCTACTGGTTTTGACTTGTTGGTATTTGCACCTGCACTTCCAGGGGCTGGCTGGAACCTACTGCAAAAGGGCAGAAGTCCTGAGTGGAGCATATGTCACTGGTTTCTTAGTCTGGCTGCTAATGGGAAATACTGACACTCTTGCAAGAAAGCTCATTCACGCGGTCATCTCAGCTTACCTTGTAAGTTCAGGCTGACCACAAGGCTCAAGGAAAGCGGGTTTTACTGAATCCAGCTTTCAAAGTCACTTTAAGCTGACTAGTGGGGAAGTTTACACAAGGTCAATTACTATGTGTGTAGGTGTCTGAAATTTCAGAAAAAAAATTTGTTCCTTTTGTGTGAGAAGCCCAAGGACTTTCCCACTAAACCTCATATTTCTGCTCCCCACGTCTTAGACCATGCAGATTCTTGCTAGAACGTGGCTTACATTTCTGACATAAAAGCCACTCATTTCTGTTATGCTCTTCTTCCCAAGCCCTCCTTTTCTTCATCCTACTTGGACTTACGTGGGGAAGAGGAGCATGTGAGTAAGAAAGAGTAGGAAGAACTGGCATAACCCTGGGTGGTTTGCACATGGTGAAGCTTATCTGGTGATGATGGTGGGGCTGAAGACCAAAAGCTTTTGCCATTAGCAAGGCCTTTTGAAACAGGGAACCTCTGTTAGATGGCATTGCAAAAGGATAGGATCTCTTGGAAAGGTAGCAGAGCTTTAGCTAAATGGAAGGTCTAGGTGCTGCACAGCCCATTTAGGGGGCTGCTCTCTAGCAAGAAATTTCTTCAGGTGTCCTTGTGGCTTGGACTAATTCAGCACTGAGCTGACATTTTGCTTTGCGGGACCTATGTGACACCTGCTGTGGAAACGTGCTTCACACAGCAAGGCTATTAATAATCCAGCTCTTGTGAGCTCTTGGCCACAGTCTGAGGGTGTATTTTCCTAATAACCCTAAAATATGTTTTGTTTTCATGTGCTTGTGGATATTAGGTTAAACTTTTTCTCCTGTCAGGGATTTCTGAAACCTTAATTGCTTTTCCAAATTAATTGCCCCTGGAATGAGCTCAGGAATTAGCTTTTTGCTAATGGGGAAATATTTGAGCTGTTATGGCTCTGAAACTTATTATTTTTAGACCTAAATTAAGGTGGGGAAATGAGATGCAGGTAACAATCAAGGTTTCAACATTATTACACCAGAATGCACTAGGAATTACAGGATTAAATACAGCCTAAAATGAGTCCAAGAACCTGTTCAAAATGAGTAGTCTTGAGGTGAAATGCCCAGGACATTTCTCCCAACTACATGCCATCTTGATGTTATTGATCCTTATTTTAATGCAAAGGTCTTGTTGAAAGGCCTCGTTCCATTAATAATTTCACTAGGTATATATGTTAAAAGGACTGGCTTTATTGTAATCATGTGGGAAACTTTTAAGGTTTGTATTTTTCTCTCATCTTAAAGAAAAAATTGAGAAATTGAATAATGACCTAATTGGTTTTAGCAGCTGCTCAGCCAGCATGTGGAGAATTCATGTGGTATGGCTTGTCATTGGGGGACCTTAACCATTTTTGAGCTCTTTAAAGCTCTCAGAAGCAATACAGTAATACCTTGCAGTACTTCTGAGGCATATGCAAAATATAGGTTTCAGCAGACACAGCTTAAAGCACAGCAGTTGTGAGAGTGAAAACTCGAGCGTAGCAAATTAGCAGTTTTATTTTATACCGAAGTCATTACTCAAAGATGGAAAACTATGCTAGAAAAACACAGCATGTGATAAAAACTAATGTTATTTTTATTCCTAGGAAGAAACTTTCATAGAATGGTTATTAGTGTTGCAATTCTCATTACTTACTGGTTTGTTTAAAGGACTCTTCTCATACGTGATGGTCCCTCTGATAAGGCAAACCACAAAAAAAAAACCCCAAACAGATCCATCAGTCAAAAAGTCTTGCAGTTAAAGCTAATCATTCTGCTTATGTAGTTCCCTCAATCAGCTTTCTACCAAGACTTTTCAATTTGTGGGGCCTGTATAAGCTAATATTTTGAGACCCTGTAGAAATGTAACATATGGTTCTTTAATTAAAGGCTGTCAAAATGCATATGTGCAACAAGACCTAACTAAGATTGCATTGGGGAAAAAAAACAACCAACCCCCCCCCCCCTTTTGAACCTGAATGGAAACATTTGTTGTTTGTTTTGGTGAAACAAATGGAAAATTCCCCACGAATCAGTCTCTAGATCCTGCTTTGCTTTTTTTCTCTTTCGACTCTCTCTTTACAACATGAGTGGGGCTGTTCACTGCTGGAAACCAGAGAAATCCTTCAAACCTTCTGGGAGAAGTTATGTAAACATTCATCTCAGAGGCAGAGGCAGGAGAGTTAACTGGACCATCCTGGGCACAATAGGTGAATCTGGACCCCTGCTCTTTTTTTGGGGAGAGGATGGGCGAAGAGATGAAAGGCCAGGTACTGAGTTGTTCCTGTATCTGAGACCTGCCAACACAGTGCTGAACATAGTAAAAAGGGAGGAGACACACTCCCAGCATGGTGTATATACGTGCTCAAGCATGCCTTGACTTTACTTGGAAATAAAAATGCGCCATGAAACTGATCCTGCTGTAGAGCAGAAGCAGGGGCTAGCCAACATGTGGAGGTCTCCAGGCGTAGCTGTAGGAGAAGCTGTGACTTGCATCGCGGCCACCATGAGAATTATTTTGGTTCAGCTGATCGCTCTCCATGAATTTTCCCCATTTAAGCAGATGGAGCTGTTCTGAGTTCCCGGCAACAGTTGTCTGGCCAAATTGGACCTTTCAGCAATCTCCCAACCCTGCCTTCCACACTTTTAGACAGACCACTCATGGGTCCACTCTCCTGTGTGTTGGGGGTGGCTATTACTGCCTTTGTTGTTGTCAGTGTATTCCCAAATGAATACAGCATTGCGCAAAACCAGCATTAACTGCTTCAGGCTCCGTAATGAGATGCTGGTTATACTGGCAGTACACCACTTCCATCTCTAAAGGATAAGTAACATCGTTTCTGGGAAGTCTGAGAGCTAAAGCATATCTCGCTCTGACAGGGGCAATCAGATTTATATAATTTTCTGACAGACAGTTAAGCTTAAAGCTGTACAAACTGGAAATATACTGTCAAGTAAAGTTAATATTTTAGAAGCCCAAGGTTTTATGAGGCAAGGCACAGACCTCTTTTCTTCTAAAGTTGCTGCTGCTTTCTCCTGTCTTTTCAGAAGCCCCGAGCTGCCTTCAGACAAGAACCCACACATGCATAAATCTTATCCCTATTAATGGTAATAAAAAGAAGAGCATTTTTCTGAAGGGTGTGTTTGGACTAGACTCTACCGTGACTTACAGGTTTCAGTGTTTATGTGACAAGAGGCAGCACTAGTTCTCCTTGGTTATTGATGGAACAATAAGGAAGTTTTAAACTCTCTAATGCAGGGGAGATGATATGAAATGAGTTAAAAGCTGAGGTTGGGTCATGATTTTCCAGCCAGTGCAATGCCCCGAAGGTGTCCAGAACCATTAAGGCAGTTCCTTATTACAGTCTTACGCTGTTTCAGTAGAATAATATAACAGTTCCTTGAGTTTTGGCACAATGTCTCAAACCTAAGGTTTAGCTAATGCTTGTAGGTACTAAAGCCAGGAGGCACATGTAGGCTGACCTTAGTCTATTACAAAGAATTCTTGCACCCCTGACCGTGTATATCTTGCTAGGAGGGTGGGTTGCTTTATGATTGTTAGCTCTGTGTTGCAAGTCACAAAATGTGATGGTGGAATATGTTAGTCAAAGAGAAGACTGATGAAAGTGATGGTAGCAAACTTGGGTTTGTGCTGTGGAACTCCCATCAATAACGTGGGTTCTGCTTTATGCATCATGAAACTGTGCACTGTGTCTGGGCAGTCTGACTGCACCCTAGAAATATGCACGGTACCCCTGATGTGCACTGGTGACTGCAGAGCTTTGAGGGCCCAAACTGAAATGTTTTAATGGGGTCTGACTTTAAGTAAGCCACGATTTGACAAAACCAGCTTGTGCAATGCGTTTTGAGATCCCACAAAACCAAAAGGATCTGGAGATACCAAACAGTCTTATGACACTTGATGTGCTTGTTAAATTTTTTTGTTTCTGGGACGTTATAATTAGAAGAGAGTTTCTGTGGGTGAAGTAGATTTGTCACGCAAGTGTTAGTGCAGGATCAAAACCAGCAGGCTTTCGCAGCACATTCTGTGCTCTTGATGCTGTATTGTCCCAGGTTCCAGGGGCATTCATACTTTTCCTCCCATTTGAGTGTGGTGTAAGATGAGGACAAAAACTTGAAGGGTACAGTCTCTGTCCAGGTGAAGGGTACAAATGATTATGTTTTTACTTAAAAACTGAAAAAGTGAACCTGTTCTTCTGAGCGGCGCAGCTTGTGCTCCAACTGTAATTCTGTAATGTAGAAAATTGTGGACTTTAGGATCTTTCTGCTGGAGGCAGGCCTTAAATGTAATTTTCCCTCTTCTTATTGTTACAAAATAATTGTACCTGTTTATTCTATATTCAGGTGACTCTTCAATGTAAGGATTTAACCAGGGATGATGGTTGCAAACTCTTGTTTAAAGACGACAGATATCTTTTCCCCCTGCAAACACAATCTACTGTTTTTAAAATGAAGTAGTTTTGAAACCTGAATGTCTCCTTAATGCTTTAACATATCTTTCATCTATATACTGCACTAAAGAAAAGAAACAAGGAGGTAGGAAATAATCAAAGGAGGTGGCAAAAGGAGGAAGACAGAACTAGATTATCAAGAATACTTTAAAAACATTTTCTGTCTTCAGATGTAGATATTCCACTTGCCTAGTCACTATTTATCTATCCAACAGGAACTGACGGGAACTCATCATTTTAGAGGTTTGTCCATTTGAGTTAGGTGCCTTCATGCACTGTTTTGTGCTGAGGAAGTGGAGCTAAATAGGTTCCTGTATAGAAAATGGTAGTTCCCAGAGTTGTGATGCTCTTCTAGAAGACTGTTTAGAGGCAGTAGCCAAAAAATCAAACTCAAACCCCAAGCAGATTACAGGAAGAAGATGAGCAAATGAAAAAAGCAAAAGAAGCCCTTCAGGAGTTTTACAGTACAGCATAATTGTGTGTCTCTTTAAAATGCTCTTCTCTTTATTATCCTTGCATTTAGTACAGTAGGGGTTTTGTTTGATGTTGCAATGATTTATGAGTGCTTGTGAACTGACAGAGAAAGCAGAATCCCAGTGAAAGGAGAGATGAATGATTGCCCTTAAAAGTCCAAGGGATTCATAATAGTAGCTTTGCTTGGCAATACTTTTCTAGTTTGTTGAGCTCTAGTTTGTATAGTCTTTCAGTGGGATACAAATCTTTGATCATGTCTGTGCTGAATGTGTATTTGGGTAAATATTTTGCTTAGGTTTCAGGTATATTTTTGGTTTGCTTATTTTTTTTACTTGGTGATGTTGGTTTCAGTCATACCAGAAATCAGTGATTCACTAGTGATTTCAGCATGTTATATGGTGAGGATGAGATGACATTATGTCTGTATGGAATCCGCAGGGCTTACGTACAGAAAGCTATAATGTTTGTGGAGGTATGTCAGCTTAGATTGGGGGAAACTTTTCCACTTGACCCAAGTGGAGCCCTGTTGCCTTAGAGGAATTTTTTGTCAGATCCTTTTATCTGTACATTTTCTGTTTACTATTGATTTATTTTTATATATATATCCCTCTGTTTATAACCTGCTTGTTTAGGTTCTTTTATGGGTACTTTAACAACTCCTTTTGATTTTGGATCTTGTACTGCTTTACAAATAATTCTCAATTCCATTTCCATCATGCAGTTATTGGGCATTTTTACCTCTAATGTACAGACAGCCTCCATGGGTTTAATGAGAAGTTGCAGGAGGTCATAAAGTTTAAATATAGCCCCTTCTTAGCTGTAAGAGATGGGCCTGAGTATTAGGAAGCAACTGGACTCTCTGTTTAGATCTATTTTGTTCATAATAATGACAAGCCTGCTCCCCTGTTCTTACTATTCAGAAAATCCAGTCTCCCAAAGTCTGAATCCAGATGCTGATGATGCAGGTTGGTCTTTTCCTAAAACTGAGTGTGTATCACACTGCAGTAGCGGAAGCCCTTCAATTATTACTTGATGAGATTCCCCTTGTGAACCTGGCAGGAGTATATTTAACACTTCCTATTTCTAATTACCAATATTCTGCAACATGTTAAAAATAGTCCAGAGGCTTTGGCCCTGTGTGCCCTACAGTGTGATAAGCCTTGTTTAGGCTTACTGCAACACTGTAATCAGAGTTCTTGTAGCCTGAGGGAATTTTCTCACATTTCTTAATTTAATTAAACATTTCCCATTAACTTTAATTATATGTTAAGATGGAGAATTCCTCCTGACCCTACAATAATAAGGGTTTACAAACCAAAGTACAGTTTTCACAGATTTTCTTCTGGGACATCATCTTGTTTGATAGAGCAAATCATTTAACAGAGATCTTAAAATTCTGAGTTTTTGTGAAGTCTATTTCTATTTATCTCCACCCAGCTTGTCAGAAGTAAACAAGAGACAGGTCTCTATGATGCGCTTGTTAATAATGAGGACCACATCTACACCGTCTGCTCTTATCTGGTAGTTGTAAGTTTGCATCAGTGCACCGAAAAATCCTGACAAGTAATCACTTTTCAGGAATTTCCCATTCCCTGTTTTGAGGCCATGTTAATCAGACTGTAGTGAGTTCATGTCACATCTTTGTGCACTGACAGCACTGGACAATCTGACTGTCTGTTGGGAAGTTTAGGTACCGTGTAATATAAATAGTTGTGCAGTAGCTATGCTTATCTTAATTAAAATGCTGAAGTATCATGTGAAAGCTCTGTTGGTCTCCTGAGAGAGTACTGTTGCAGTTATTTCACCAATAACAGAGGTATTTCCATACTTCTACTCAGTGGGATTACACTTTTTCCTATTTTTATGTGAGGGGGACTGAAATTCCGGATTGCTCTTTGGGCAGAATCTATTTCATACTGCTCTTCAAAGCCTTGCATCTCTCGGGGCTTTTGTATGTGTGTGTTAGTTTGGTACTTAAAGAAAAAATAAAAAAGAAACGTGACACAAGAACTATACATCCCACATGCTAAACAAAAGCATGCTGCAGGAATTTCGTAAAGGCTGTTTCTTTAGTCTCCCAGCTGGCTTAAGATAGCA
Source organism: Pandion haliaetus (assembly GCA_013401275.1). Lineage (NCBI taxonomy): Eukaryota > Metazoa > Chordata > Aves > Accipitriformes > Pandionidae > Pandion > Pandion haliaetus. Next base: position 97,237 of record VYZV01034301.1, read on the forward strand.
CAACATGAAATTCTAGAAAGAGCAGAGTCCCATCAACATCACATCTGTTCAAGTCGCTTGCTTTTTAGCTTCTACACTGAAGTTCATAAATATGAAAAGGAAGAAGGCTCACGGTTTTGTGCTACATAGCACATTTTATGGTGTAAAAAAATAACTGTAACTATTTTGGTCAAATACATTATTCTGACATGACCTGGATATAAACACAGTAATTTTACCTCTTACATGAACAGTTTTCACATCAGAAAAGGTTTGTTTTACAGTATTTCTATGCACAGAAAAATTTGCTATAAAAGGTAAGCTCCCAGCTGTGTTGGTTTCAGTAGGTTTTACTATAAATTGCCTTTATAAAGCAAGGAGGCTTGGAGCCATCCCACCTTGCTTTCTCTTCCCAGGTCAGCTGCTGACAGTAGGAAGGGAAATATTCAGAGGCCACTTGAAAGCCAGTTGTCCCTGTGGAGATGCTGTTTATTCTCCATGGTCTGCTGGGTATATGGGGCCTGAACTGCTGGTTTTAGGCATTACGTCTCAGTGGAAGGCTGAGCTTGGACCTGATTGTCTCTGCAGCATCATTTAGGCATGGAAATCTTGTAGGTGAGAAATACCAGACCAAGTCCTTTACCTTGAAAAGTTATCTTAGCTCATTGAGTGATTTTCACAGGACACAGCACAGGAGCAGGTTTGCTTTACAAAGTGTGTCTGTGCTTTGAAAGTTATTTTTGATGCATTACAAATGGCTTTACATTTCCAGATCTTTCCAAATATGTCATAAACACAGGCATACTTCATCTTGGAACTAGGGATCACCATAAACTCTTAAACATGGGGAAAATACCCCAGTGGTGGTATCATATTTTACTCATTGGGTACCAGGACAGGTTAGTTATTTTGTGCTCATTTATAGTGTATTCAGATGAGTTACCGGCACTGGACCAAAATTTCTTCATCAGCATTCAGCACTGCTCCTAAAGCATGAGAGAAAGGAGATGCTGAATTGAGTAGGGAGTATATACAACTAAGGCCAAAGGATACCATATTTCGTAACTGAGATATGCGTATTCTCATACCACTACCTGACCCACATCCCCCTTTATTCCACCTGGGTGCAAACAGGACACAGGAAAAGAACTGGCACCGGAAAAAGGACATGCCAGAACTGCATGTAACATCTAGTAACTATACACATTTCTTTATGGCCATGGCATAGCTCCACGCTCTCTATGTTGGGAATCCACTTGAGGTGTGATTCAGGCTTAGAAAAGATGTGGGATGGTCTTTGCGTCCTTGCTAACTGTGGGGTCTCCAGAGGGCAGTGAGCTCAAGGATACATGCAGTGTATTGCTCCCTGCCCCTCCCAGTGTCATGGAGCAGATGAAAACCATGCAGTAAACATAATTGTGTAGAAAAGCTGGCCAGTGCATTACAGGACAAGCCCAGTAGCAGGGAGGAGCATGTACGGAGGAAGAGCGGGAAGAGCTGAGGACAGATTGAACAGGACCGAGAGCAGGTTTCCTGCGGCAGTGGCAAGGGATTTCCAGCAGAGACACTGGATGGGCAGGATGATCCATTGTGGAGCAGGTCTGGAGTTGGAAGCACACAGTGCTGCTCAGAGGCTGTGTCAGGCTGTAGTGAGCTTTGTGCATTTCTCGGCAATACAGAGAGCCCATTGGCAGGGTAGGGGTGCCTGTAATAAATATTGAACAGGTAGCAACCAGTGTAAGAGGCTAACGACATTATCTCCTTCAAGGAAGCTTTAAGGGATTACTTCCTAAGGAGCAAAGGCAGGCAACTTTCACGTACTTGCTCCTAGCTGTGTTTTCTTCTAAACAGCTACAGAACTTAAGCAAGGAGCTAGCAGGGGTTGAGGTGTTCGGCAGGGATGTGCAGTGTGCTGATCAGAACAGAAACGTCCCTTCAGCATGCTTACTTCAGCAGCAAGGCTGAAAACATTGGAAAGATACTTAGAGACAAGGTCTGCCACCAGCCACAGTGCCTGGGTTTCTTCCCCCAGTAAGACAAGCTTTTTTATTGTTGCTAATTTTACAAAGGGTGCTAGCAGCCATTATTTCCCCATAGTAGAGAGTGTGGAAGAGCCAGGTCTGTGTCTGAAAGAGCGTGCAGTCACTACCTACCCAGAAAAAGATTGTAGGGTCTCAGAGTGGTTGAAAATCAAGAAGGTAGTTTGCTAAATGTTTCAGATAGAGGAGTTGAACCTTAGTCTGCTGAAACCTCCGTTTTCCACAAGCAGCATCCCTCCTCTCTGCCTGTTTTTTTAAGTTCTTTTTGAGCTGTTTTGTTAACTGCAATTTTAAACTCATGACAGAACTTTTCTGAGAAGGGAGCCTTGGAAGCCGTTTGAAAATTGTTATCACAAACCTATAGGACCAATAATTGAAGTGGTTTCTTGAAAGTGGTGAAATCAAATTAGCAACCCAATTTGCCTAGGATTTTAAAGTGGGGGAAAAAAAAGGCACTCCTGGTTTTGTCTGTGATCACTGCCTTGAAGATAAATGACTTTGCTCCTTGCTGCAGGCCAGTGTACATAGCCTTAGACACTAAACAACATTTTTTTGTTTTGTAATTGATTTTTTTTATTAGAAATTTTCAGAACAATTTCAAACCCAAATATTTTCCCTCTGCCCTTTTATTTCTTACTTGCTCTCTGGCTGATTTGGCTGTCAGTATGGTGCACTGACAAATAAATCATTGTCAGGGCTCAGTTCCCCAGTACACAAGTCACGAGTCCCAAACTAACATTGCAGTCATGCAAAGGTCCTTACTTCATAGCTTTATCAGAGCTTGCTGACTTTGCAGCATCCCATGGTGGAGGCAAATGCATGACATGAAAGACAGTATCTTCTCTACCA
>VYZV01034301.1:100127-111246 GCA_013401275.1 Pandion haliaetus
AAAAAAAGACTAGAAAGAAAGGTGCCATAGAAATACAATACATAGGCCATGCAACTTCTTTTGCAAGGTACATGGCCTGGTGGGTTAAGCACTGGAGAATGAGCTGGGTGACCAACACATTAGGATGTTCTGTGTGACCTTGAGTGAGCAGATTCCTGTAATCATAGCTCAGTTTCCATTCTTGTTTCATGACAGAGCTGCTACATACTTGGAGTGAAGAGCAGGCTCTTAGTATTGGGCTTTCCTACCTGTGTGATTTCATGCATACAGTGCAAACAGTGCTAATAAGCCATGCTGGAAAAGACTCTTTTTCTGATAGTCTCGGGGACAATTTCTGCAGCTCGGTGCTTGCTCTCAGAGCAATGGAATGATACAGTATGTATTGTATCTCATAACTCCACTGGCAGTCTTGGAGGGTTTTGCTAGAACCTCAGAAGATACTAGTTTATTGCTAAATATTTTGCCTTTGGTCCTTTTCACAAACTTTAGAATTTCAGACCTTACCCTCTGCAGAGGAAAGCTTAAAAATACAAATGTTTGGTGAAAGTAGGTGAAAACCTGCAAAGCTTCAACTTTAACTGATCATATGGTACAAAAACAAATGGATATTTGGGAATTTTGTGTGATGCTGTTTCAGCTTAAGAGTGCCAGTGCTGATTTTACAGGGTCTGTGGGTTCCTGTGTGCGGTAATCATTTAACATTTTAAACTTCTTGCTGTACTGCAGGCAGCAGAAGGCATCAGATGTAGGATAGTGAACTTTTGAACTGCTGCTAAAGCAAAATGTGCTAACTGTAGAGTGAAAGTTGATGCCACAAGCAGCCTTGGAAGTTTCACTTCATTGAATTTTTCAAGGATAAGAAATAGATGAGAGAGAACCTCTTTTTTTTCAGGTTACTTTCCTCACTGAGGAAAATAGTAAATTCACCTTTTAAGACAAATTAGAAATCAGTCCTAGCCACTTGCTCAGTGAAGGCCAAACACATGAACATTAGAAGTGTAGAAAAGTGTGCTAGTGTGACTGTAAGTTTGCAGAAAGGTAATCAAGATAAAGCAAGAGGGCATAGAGAAACAGCAAAGACATGAAAAGACAAGCAACTTTCAAAGAGTGCCTCTAGCAGATATCATGTTTACATTGTTAAAAATGAGGAAACCAGTCTTCGTCCGCATGTTATCGGTAAATGAGAGTTTTAATAATAAAGTATCTATGCAATAGCTATTTTCTTTCTCTTTGCAAGGAGAGCAGCTTCAAAAAGAAAAGAAATATTGCTGTAAGGTATTTTACTAGTGGAAAGCAAAATAGAAACAAGTCTGGATTTATTATTTTCTTTAATTTTGTGGGTTGTTGGATTTTTGTGCGTGGTGGTTTTGTTTTGTTTTGTTTTATAAGTGTACAGAGAATTGTTGTCTCATGATGGAATATTTGGCACACATCATGCAGCATCACGGTTACTGTGGCATTAGCAGATCAGGTAGCAGTGTGAGTTGGAGTAAAACTATAATCGCCTAATCCAAGTAATTAGTTGGGTTGAAATCAGTGGGGTGACAACTGATGTAAAACTGAGTGTGATCAGCAGAAAGGGAGTCAGTGGTGTATGACATGATCATGTTTCTGTATCTTCTGTGACTGAACACAGTACTCCCAAAGACGGATGTCTGCTGAGTGGTTGTGTCTCTACTGCACAGTGCCTTTTCAGTGCCTTTCAGTGCCCTTCTCCTGATCATCCATGCTTGGAAATGCATGAGTATCTTAGCTCCCTTGCTGCCTGTTACCCAGGTCTCTTTGAAGACAGTCAGGGTATATTCCTCAGAAGTAGAGCACACATGCAACTTGTGGAAGATGACTGGAAGATGGTAACGCTCATGTCAAACTTGGTGAAAGAAAGATGGTGCAAATTCAAAACAGAAGGTTGTGGCTTAGGAGCAAAAATCCCATTTTGCTGGTAGTGCTGCTTCTACATTTCAGAAGTTTTGCCTAGATGTACATAATTAGATGCCTGAAAAAAGGTTTTAGGAGTCTGAACGTAGGTCCCATAATTGACATTTTATGCTTATGGGCACTTAAGAAAGGAAGTATGCCTTGGGATGCATTATTTCTTAGGATGACTATCTGTGACTGTTGGCCATCTTACTTCTGATTCTCATCCCTCTCCAATACTGAGCATGAGTCCCTTGCTTCCCTGTAGGGAGAGATAGATGAGCAGACAGGTAAAAGAACCTTCTGTAACTCGTGCACAGGATTTCGTAGTCTGTCACAGAGGAGCAATCGTCTGTCACATTAATATGGTTCTTATTACAGTATTTATGTCAAAACCCCTGTCTTTCATCATTTTCATTGGCGTGAAAAGTAAGGTTTTAACAACTGTGGTAATAGGTAACAATGTAGCATTAGAACATAAATCTAGTGACGATACAGATACCCATGAAATGACAGGGAGATGTTATAATTTGCTTCAGGCACTTATTTTGGGGACAGATTTGTGTAGGTGGCTTAATTTTTAGTAAGTACTCACCGTAATTATCAGAACTAACAGGAACACTTGGCAAAGAGGAAAAAGAAATCTTTGGATTGTAATTAAACATGAGAGCTGGCCGTTACAGTTACAAATGACCAGCTTTCCGGTGGTGCTTGGCACACGTTCCCTTCCTAATTCTGACTGACGTGTGTCTAAATGCTATAGTTACAAGAGGGTTCATTGCCAGAAACTATGACCTTGGAAAAGGAAGGACACTTTAAAAACCAGTGTGTGCTCACAGGCACAGGTGGGCTAAACTTTAACTGAAGTGAACCAGATCTTTGAGTTAAATACTTTAGTTGTTAGAATATGCTTTATTACTGTCAGAACTGTGAAGCACTTTGCAAAGTCAGTGAAGCTGCCCTTAAATAACCAGACAAAAAATTGGTCAGTCATGAAAATTTAGCTAAACAGCTGAGGTAAAGGCAACCATTATTTGACAGCATAGGACCATTCAGTAGAACTGTGTAAGGTAGGGAAAGTACAGAAAGGCACAATTTCCCTATACAGTAAAGAAAGCAAAAGGACTTTAATTATCCAAACTAGCACTTGAACACAATGTTACACTTAATATGTGATGTAATGGAGTGTTTAATGGCTTTCAGTGGTCAGGAAGTTGGTTTTAGATAGAGAGCAGGTAACAGTTTTAAAGGCATCCAAGTGATTTACAGCATTTGTAGACTGCACAGTGCATTGGGGTGCTGGAAAGCCCCAAGTGAATGTCATCTGCTCTGGTGCTAGAGCTGAATGCAAAGCTGAGGTCTCTTGGCAGCGCTGCTGCAGATCTAGGGAGCCCTGAGCCCCTCCACTCCATGCACACATATTAGCAGGCTCGGAGCTATCTCAAGGACTGTACACAGCCCTGCGTTGCTTTCAATAGGAATAGCACATTTGCTTGGGGCATGGTGATCATTTTTACCCTGTAGCACTTTCTCTGATTGAGCTCTGGGATGAAACACCGCATACTTGTACATCTAGTCAAGCCACATGCCTGTAACCAACTTGTGCATGATCAGGCAATGCTTCTCTCTGGGACTCAAGTCCTAGTTTTTGGATCCATCTAGTATAGGTGATGATGGGATTTTGCTTTCACTGCTGACCTAATGCTTTCAGAGGGCCATTGCGTCTTCCCACACTGTGGTTTGGGATCAGGCTCCATCACTGTTTTCTGCATCACTTAGATTTTCCTGGTCACGGCTTCCACATACTAAAATATGTTTTGCCTCCTTGAGAGAGAAGCTGGCAGCATGAGGTCTGTCTGCGTGAAGGTGGTGAGGCTCCATAAAGCAGGATGTGAATTTACTGTGTGTGAACCTTTACACTCTCTTTCCATGTGCAAATCCCTGCACCCAGCAGGAGACTGCCTGCCACCACGAGCAACTGGCCAGCAAGTTCAGCTATTGTTCTGGGAGTTTAGGCTCCATCTCAGTGCACTGAACTGTTCAAGCAGACCTCTGGTTAGTGACAAGGTGTGTTTGTGAGCTGCATCCCTTTTTTCCTGCTCATGAGTTACTCAGTCATTGTCACTTGCGTAACTGAGCTGATTGTTACCAGTGTTGATTTGTGATACAGAACTTTTTGTCTGGTACAGATCAGAGCAACCCACACATGAAGGTAAGTGCTCTCATCCCCATTTAACTGCTGGGAAAACAGCGATGAAAAACAATATCTGAAAAGCAGCAGAGCTGATAGTTAGCCATTGGGAATAAAATCCTGTCTCTTACCATCCCTATGGATGCTTCATAAATTTCAAGCGTGCATAATGTGCAGTTTGAGACATGTTTTGATATATATCCTTTTGACAGACAAATCATAGCCTATCTTTGTATTTCCAGATAGGATGAGCCTGATTCTTAAAATGTGATTTCCAATGTGAATATTCATGTTCACAAAACCAAATTCCACTTATTGAAGTATTCTGCAGTAGCTGTAGATTTAAGCGTATACTCTTGCCTGGTAGCTTGCTCACTACAACATCCCCCAAAAGAGTTTGCAACCTGGAATTAGGTACAGTCAAAGTAAATCCACGTGAAGTAGACAAATAATTGTCTGTGCAGTAGTCACCATCACTTTACCTCATTTTCTAAATCAGAGTTCATGAATAATGAACCATCTTTTATTATCTCTATCATCTTTGTTTCAATGCAGTAGATAATTCATGAACACGGGAAGCATGTGGAGTCCAGGCTGTCGGCTGGTGCCAGCTGTTTGTGGCCAGGGAGAATGTGGCTCAGAGCCTGTCTCCCCAAAGAGTCTCTCCCCTTTGGAGCACACATGGAGCAAAAGGAATGGCTGCATTATGCAACTAGGGAGGTCAAGAAGATGGCTGGTTATGCTGTCAAGCATTCAAGATATTGTTGTATAGGCAATGACTTCTCCGAAGTCCATTCTGAAATAAACTGGCAGTTTCAAGTTACTCTGACAGATTGAAGCTAAATAGATTTGCAATGGGTTGATGCAGCCCCTGCTCTCTAATTACGCTAGACCTTCCAGCAACTGTGACTGGTTTCCTGGGTTAGAAAACTTCTTCTTGCATCCGTTAACTCCTGCCCATCCCCACATTCAGGAAAGTCATGCTTGGCAGTGTAACAGTAACCTTTGCACGGTGTGTACCTGCATACATAGGTGTGCCAGTCTGCTGAGATTTATACTTCCATTCCCCAGATGCATCTGCAGGGTGACATCTGCCTACTGATGGTGAAAGACAAGCTGGAATAAATGCTGCAGGCTTTTTTATAAAAACGCTGGTGCCTCTATATTTACGTAGCAATGTGGCCTGATTATTCAGGAGCTCTGAGGCTTATACCAAGATGATGATTTTTACATCAAAAGTAGATTAATGGAAGTCGACAGCCTCGTGTCCATCCAAACACAGTGTGAAATGATAATAAGTATAGAATTGCTAGTCAGTAGGGTCCCATGTCACATACTCAGACTAGATAAATGATGAATATGTAATGAAATTACATAGAATTGAGACAGATGGCCCTAGCTTTTGATAAATGCATATATCTTCACAATCAGATAATAATGCCAATGTGTGGAAGATCAATTGGGATATAACAACTTTGAAAATGAAAATAATTTCTCTGCTTTCACTTTGAGATGCGCATTTAAATCAGAATCAAGCTTAATTTAATTATAAACCCTTTTTCATCATGAAATTAAACAGGAAGAAGAAAAGAAACCCCAGGAAAAAATACAGGGACATTTTAATCTTATGTTGCTTTGAACTGTAGTTATTTATCCTACTGCATATAATGAAATACCATAGCCAAAAAGAAAAGACAATTATTTTCTCTCCAATAAATGTTAAGATAGTTTGATGGTCCTCACTATAAAAAGGACTAAATGAAATTCTTGACACCTTTTCAGGAAGATATCATTTTGCTCCTAAGAACTCCAGTTAGGAGGAAACTTATAATATGGTCCACCTGTTATTGATAGGGATGTTTAATATTTTACTGACTATTTAAGGTGCAAAGTCCTTGAGATAAATCAACCTCTCCTTCTCTCTCTTTATTTTACTATTTTACTTTGGGTACATCTTTCAGAGAATTGACATGATTCACTAGGGACGTGGTGTAAAAATTATTATTTGAAATAATGTCATTACCAAAAAGTAAGGAATTTTGAGAACAAAATAATTATGAAGCTCATTAAATTCCCAGTTTCTGCATATTGCAGATTAGCGAAAGAGTAATGGCAGCAACTCAGCACATAATTTTGCACAGTGGTTGTGTGTTATCTGAATTACTGTCACTTCCTTTGAATTTAAGTCCTTGCTTGTGTAGATAAACAAATATATCTGTCCCTCATTTGCATGGGATTTAGGCTATCTTCAGGTGAAGTGGAAGTAGCTTGTGGTTTTCTGCAGTCAATCAGCCAAACTTTGAGTACTAGTTATAATGAAAACAATACCAGCTGAGATCTGATGTGTTAGGTGCCATACCAATACACAAAAAGCGTATTACAGGTATGAAGGGTGTATAACGTCTTGTCTTCAGATGAGATTTCTTGAGGTGAGAGGGAGGAAATGGGGCACAGAAAGAAACAGCTTTCCTAAAATGGGTGGGGGTACTAAGAGTAGTCCTCTGTGCTTCATGGCTGTCTGAGATGCTCCCATAGGAAAAGCTTCAGGAGAGACGGTACCTTGTGTGGCTGCAGAGATCCTGAATCAGCAGCTGGCACAAGAGAATGTTAATCAAGTTTAGCCTGCAGTTTGGGGCTCAGTATGTAAAATGCCTTGATGTCTTCTGGAGAGCAAGAGAGATGACGCAAGAGTTAGTGTAGTGGCCTTGTATGAGGAGTATGCAACTTATACTTCACTGAGGAACAAAGAAAGGAGGTTCAGAGCAGTGGACTGAGTCTTTTGTGTATCCATTGGAAGAAAAAGTATGAGATCCCTTTTGCATTTAGCACTATCTAGGCTCAAGAGACAGGTATTTCCTCAACTTTGTTTTTCCAAAGCCTCCCAAATGCAGTAGGAACCCTTCTTTTCATTTCAGCAGTCTTTGCAGGCAGTACAAGTACTGCTGTGTACTGTCTCATGGTGGAAGTGAGGCAAAAGGCCTGCCCCTCTCTAGCAGGAGGGCACTGATGCTCCCAAGGGAAACCCTTGTTGTTGTAGTAAGAAATTCTGCCTGGCTGCAGAACCATCACAACAGGAGCGCATCTCCTCCCAGTCTGCCACCTCCTCAGTGCATCCAAAAAAAACTTATGGCTTTCTCAAGCTGAGTTACCTAAGGCTGGAGGCTCCCTAAGAACACTTAAGCACCTTAGGACTCTCTGAGCAGGAATTCTTCTCATTTACCTTTCAAATGGAAGGACCACTAATTGTCTAAAGCATTTCTAGCAGTACCAATATTTGCCTTCAGCCTGCATTCATGTGGAGTCGTGGAGTATCTGGGATGAGATCTTAAAAGAGCCTATCACTTTGTGATATTGCCTCAGGAGAAAATTTTTCTGTGCATCATAACTGTGATAGCTTATTGATCAGAATGAGCCAACTTTCAAAGGAGAAGATAATGCCATACATTTTACTTACGATATTTGTGCAGCTGCTAAACAACTGCACCGCAGTGAGCAAATTTCTTGGCAGTGGCAGGTGGAGAGTGCTCTGTTCTCAAAGATGTCAGAACTTTCACTTTCTATTGACACTTTTTAGAAACAAAACGGTGTTTTCCATTAAAGCAAGTCCTCATCTGCCTTACAAGCCAGCAAAGATGGAGAATTCATGGTCCCTGGCCCAGGCATGGCCTGCAGTCCAATTTCATGTGGCCTCTAACAATTCAGTTTTCTACACTAGGGAAAATCCTTATTTCGGTACTTCACTAGAGTACAGAAAAGCATGAAGAGAAGTTGCTCTTCCAACCACAGATTAGGGGTGCTATTAAGGATAGGCTATCCTATAGGTGGAATTACCAGTAAACAGATCTTATTATTTATGTCTGTGTAGTGAGAGAGAAGATCTGCAGGAATAAACAGAAAGTCTCAAAGCATGTCAATGCTCACTTGTCTTTCAATGACACACACACACCGTTTCTGGCGTTTCTGATGATTCAGCGCAACTAAGACAGACCTTCCCCCTCTCCCCGCCCCCAGTCATTGATACTACAATCATTTAGAGGAGACAACAGGTCATGGAGCTGGGCAGACTTCTGTGGAAGCTGCTGCTGTGGGAGTCCCAGAGCTATGGGATGTAGGGAGCCTGACAGGAAAAAAAAAAAAAAATCAACAAAAAACCAAACCAACAAATACTTGGCTCATTTGAAAGCTAGGGAGAAGGGGAAAAGGCAGAACTCATTCTGGTCTGGAAAAGGTAGATAAAATGAGTTCAGGAGAAACATTAATGTGGTGGTTAGTATCTGTCCAGGGCTTTGCTTTCCTTTGATACCATGAACATCTGTTAGCAAAGGCTAGCACTAGCAAATACTCATTAGCAGAAGTCAAAGTGGTGTCATTCTCTTCTTTTGTACCTACTTACTAACATATACGTGCATGCCTGCAACTCTATGTTGGAGTTAGTGAAGCTGCATTGTATTATAAGGGTTTCTGCATCTCTTTGCAATCAAAAGAGTGGTGTGGTTTTTTCCTTTTTTTTTTTCCTCCATTCTGCCCTCCCACCCCACCTTAGCTCTAGCTTTAAAGCTGTTTAAGTAAAATTCAAATAAAGGAATATGCTAGAATTGGAAAGGTAATTATAAGGCCAAAATCTCTCACATACCACTGGATTCTTTCCCTCCTGATGCGGACTCTGGATTTGTCTGTGAAAGCAAAGAAATAGCTTTCTTTGGTGCATTGTCATTAAAACAGTTAGAGTCTGCAAATCCTGTACAGTCAAGACAACAGCAGGATTATGTTTGAATCATAAGAATGAGCAATGTGTTCTGCTTAATTACAGAAGTTACAAAGGAAAAGGATTTATAGACCGCCCCATTTGTCTCCCCTCCAGTGCAGGCTTGCTCTCCAGAGTGCTTAAGTCTTTTTTTCTATGCAGTGTTACATGTGCATGTGATCATCCACTGCTTTACTGGGGGTCTTACAGCAGTTCTTAATGGGTTCAAGGGTGTAGTAGAGCCCACTACTTTTAAAACAATACTGGCTGCCAAAAAATCATGTTCTCAGTGTGGACTTTGGGAAATTTCTTTATCTTATCATGTGCTCACCTGGGGCTATCAAAGCTGGATAAAAAGATGGGCAGGTGCCTTATCTGACTATCAAGATGTTTCCCTGGAAGTTAGTTTTCACCTTGGTGTTCTCAATTTCATTGGAAAGCTTGTCCTCATTATTTCCTTCTGAGAATTAAATAATAGTTTCCCCCATCACTCACATTCATAACCTCTGGTTTCTTAGTCTTTCCTTACTGTTTTGTTAGTGTGGACTTTATCTGTAAAATGGTGCTACTCTTTGATCACGCTTCAGCTGGTAGGAAATTTACTGTTAATATACTGTGTTTTGAGAAAGCCTATTGCAGGAAGTTTTGGAATTCTTAAAAAAAAACCACAACAAAAAACAAAACCAAACTTTACTTCCCCCCCCAACTGAAAACTTTTTCTCTTATTTAGACTTGTGGGGTTTTAAGGGTAGTATTTGGTGGTTTTGTTTTTTCCTGAATAAAAGACCAAAGGTCTTTTTATAGATAGGAAGACTTTTCTCCCCGTCTGTAGCTAATAGCTTGCACAGATTTGTGGGCAGTTGAATGACTTCTCCCAGGTGTCAGCAGGTTAGATATAAACCTTTATTAACACATCCTAACTCTGTCTCNCACATCCTAACTCTGTCTCCTCCTAGATTTGTCACTGTGAGAAGCACATAAGAAATTCTGGCCAATACTTTTTCCTACAAACCCACTGTTATCTCTCTATCTACTATTGTTTCTTTCAAGTTTTTATTTTCACTAAGGATGTAAGTGTTTGATTACTTTCCCCAAGCACTCACCTCATGAAGTTGCTCAACATATTTCTGACAATGGTGTTTTAGTGGATTCCCCAACCCCAACCAAAAATTTTAATGAAAAGCTATCAAGCTGTGGAAGTGTTTTTCTCACAAGTCTTTTAGGTTTCCAGTTTTCAAAAACTGCAAACTCTTTCAGTTTTTATGTAATCCAGAAAGAAGAAAACTCTTAATTTGAGGAAAGCAAAACCAACCCCTCTCCCTAAAGCCACAATGCCCCCCATGAGTAGAAAAATCTACATGCTTAATATATCTCAAGAAAAATAGTTGACATTTTCTGAACAATTTCTGCATCATTCCAACTGACTCAGATTTTGATCTCGTATCTCTCCACTCCCTTCTCTGTAAGGATGAGTCTATTATATTTTTGCTCCCTGACATTCACATTGAATACTGTCTGTAAAATGTTATTAGCAAGATGCTTATTCTACTTTAAGGTTGCTCCAAATGTATGAATAGGAGCATTTGTAATTTTGCTCCTTAAAAGCAATCTTCTTATAAACTGAAGACTAAAACAGCAGAAGGTAGAAATTCTTATCCTTATATTACAGATGAAGCTAAAGGACTGAAGGTCAGTTATAGCTAACATACTGTTAATATATCCTTCCAGAAAGAAGCCTTCTGAAAGAAGAGCTTTTTGAAGCTCCATTGTCATAACGGTACACCAGCAACATTACTAGCATCTCCTAGTGTTTCAGAGGGTGCCACAGAGAGCCCAGAGTTTGGCCGCTCAGCAGATGCTATGTTAGCATGTAGTCTGTCAGAGAAGTGTGTTTCTCAGCCTCTAAGATGTTGGACCAGATCTACAATGGTATTTAGTATTTCAAAAGCAGACTGGCTTTACCAGGGATTAAGAAATGCATCTCCTGCAAGTTGGGTGTATTAATAATCATAATTTTTAATAGGCTTCATGTGCCTATGCTTTTGGAAACATCCATGGCCCCTTTATGCATATTAAGGGCCCTTGCTGCTCTGGTTCATGCTGCTCACCTTTGCTTCCATCTTCTCAGGAATGCTGTTCCTTGGCCAAGCCAAGCATTGGCTCTAAAAGCTAGCTAAATTGTAAGATGAGGGTCTACATAATTTAAGATTAGCTCTCACAGGTATGTGTTTTGTCTAATCCTGTGTGTCCTCTGTGGTCCAAAAAAA
>VYZV01034301.1:111296-143097 GCA_013401275.1 Pandion haliaetus
AAAGAGAGAAAAAGAGGCTCTTCCAGAAGGCAGTTTGTCACAAGCTAGGACGGCATGAGATGCCTGTGTCTCCGTTCTCTCTTGAAGGAGTCTAGGACATCTAATTTATACAAGAGCTAAACCTACCTCCGTCGTTTTGTCCTGTGTTACAGCTTCTGAATTGATCCCCAGGAATTCCTTCTGTTCAGTCCTGTGCTTGTGGCACTCTGGAATGATTTCAGGTAAGTATCATGATGAAAACAAGAAAAGCCACAGACATCCTGAGAGAAATATGCTATTTTTCTGGAACTCATGTAAACTAGTGCTGCTTTGGTTACTCTGGAAGGTTGAACAGATACCCAAATTAGGGTATCTCTCATTACAGTGATACCTTAAGCTATCTAAGAAGAGAGAAGATTTAATCATCCATCTAGGTTATATTTTCATGTCCCAGTAGAACAAAATCCTGGACAATTCTTTATGACACAATTTGCCATGACAGGAGGAATCTTTAATATGATTAGAGAGCCATTTGCTACAGTGATCAGTCAATAAGAAGGGAGAGAAGCTAACTTTATCAGTAGCCTGGAGTATAATTCTAGAGTTGCACTCTGCCAGAGTAGAAGAAAATAAAACACTAGTATAACAATCCATGGAGTAGCTGGGATCACAAAGAAGCCATCTTTTCTATAAACTGGATTAGCCAGTAGCAAAATGCTTTCATCAGTCTCTGATTGCCAGACCTTTGGGTTTTTTTGTATTCAGAAAGCTTTAGAAAGTGGATAAAGAGAAATGTTCTGCTTCAAAGTCTTCAAATATCAGTTCCTGCAGGCACCCTCTGGGGATTAGATTATTGTTTAGCAACTCCCTGATTGGGGGATTTGGAAACCTGAACTGCAGGACTGCACTCATGCTAGAAAATGGTTATTGTTGTTGGCGAAGCAACAGCAGTAGCTCTTGGGCCAAGTTTCTTTGACTTTGTAAGAAGTCCAAGGCACCTTTAGAGGAATAGTGTCTTGGATTCAGGCTATAGGCAGCATCAGTGTTGAAAAGTTCATAGGACTTTGTTCCCTTGCTGGAGTAAAGTGGTAAATCTCTTCCCTAATCTTCTTACTACATGGTTTTATGTCAGTGGAAACTTCTACCATAGTGGCTGTGCTAAGGCAGGAGATGTTCCCCCAGCTGTGGTATGCAGAATCCTATGGTAAGGCAAAGTAACTGAGACCTTCCTTGACTTTTGTTTCAGTAATTTTCTTCGTAGCTCTTATTCTCTATTAATGTATGTTATCAAATAAGAGCCTGAAGAACTTGTTCCTTTGTGGTACCCACCCAAAACAAGGCAAAACTTGGTGGTAGTAGCTGAGCATCACTTTGTTGTTAATGCCATAGCATTACAGAAACTTACAGGAGTTATGTTTTCAACACATACGACTGGAAATCCTCAAGCTTTGCATCCTTAAAGTGGTACCCCACAGTATTGGCCTCCAATTGGCTCCCCTTGATGTATGGGGGTGACAGCACTTTCTGTAGGAGTTCATTCAAGGCGAAACATGTCTTATCTGATCAGCATAGATTCTGTACCTTCTACAGCCACTTGTTGTATTTGGTATTGTAGGCAGGATATTTATTAGAAGGTAACTGCACAGGCTCTATTTTGGTATCCTCTTGAAGGGAATTCCTTTGCCAGTGCTTCCTTTGGCTCACCTAATATGCTCATCTTCACACAGGAAACTATTTGAAAAATAGTGTTTTAATATGAGCACAAAGTATTCCTTAGCTGGCTGATGCTCTTGGTAAACCGTCAGCACTACTCTGTCCTGGAGATACCAAGAAGGTATATGAACACTGAAGACTGAGTTACTGCTAGTGATGTGAAGTGGTTTAAAAGAAGTTTTATAGTTAATATAAAAACTACACCTTTGAAAATAACCTGTATATTGCATCATGACACATAGCAAAGCAGACACTCCCATTTTTTGTTAATCTGTCACACATTTGTACGGTTTTTGTCACCTGTTTGCAAGCTTGGAGATTGAAAAATAGGACAGCAAACGTATTAGATGGGACTATGTTTCCTGAGAGCACCCCCTGTCTTCTGTCTCATTTCAAATGTGGGCACTTCCACTACTTTATGAATGGTAGCTGCTTATATCCAGTGCCACAGAAGAGCTTTAGTCCCATTGCAGGTGAGTTACAGGCAGTATGGTCATTTTGAATAGGAGACTTTCATCTAAATCGGTGACAACTCATAGCTTAAATTCCCTTATAATTTCGGTCTGACCCAAGGAGCTACTGACAGCTTTTAAAAACTCATTCTAACATTTTACATCCCTGGTTAGCTTAAATCATTGTTTGGGTTTTTTTTAGTGGTTTTTTTCTTTCTAGTTAAAACCCCTGAAAATAATGAACTCCTATCAGCTTGGCAGAAGAGCATCTTCTATCTTCAGCGAAACTCACAATAGTCAGAGCCTTGGGTCTTCTGTGAAGAGCGTAATTTTTTTAAATCCTAGGTTGGATTCAGTAAGGCAAATACAACAACTCCATTCCTTAAAAACAAAACAAAGCAAAAAACCCCCCATAAACTGTCATGAATTTTCAAGTCTGGTATGTGACAGGTTTGCAGTTTCAGAAATGGGAGTTTTACACTTCTGGGAAGCCATGATCCCATAGTGGCAGCCTTCCCAGCATGAAGTATTCCTGTCTTGTCAAAGAAGCTTTGAAAGGAACAAATGCTATTTCATCAGTATCTTGAAAAACTCTGTTAGTTGCATTTTGTGTATGCTTTAAATAACATGGAGGAATTGTTATATGATGGCCTAGCAATGAAAGGGTACAGTTGGCTGTCATCTTTGTAACATTGCCTTGCTTGTGTCTGTCTAGCTGCCAGAAGTTTTTGTGTTGCTGAGCACAGAATTTCCCCACAGGCAAAATCCAGTCCATCTTTTATTCCATACCATAGACAGGACAAAGAATTTATTCCAAGTTGTGCTGCCACTCTTTTAGGTGTCTTCCAAAAATTAGGCCAGAAGAGAGGAGCCTCCTGCAGATAGTGCGTGCATTTATTCTGAATGGCTTATGGACGGTTTGCTGCCATTCAGTGACTTATGCTATGGTGACATGGATTTTTGCCACATGCAGATTTTTCTGGTGTTTCACTATATTTCCAAAGAAAAATAGTTTAGGAAAAAGCAAGGAAACTCAACGTTGTTGCTGTTACGAGTTTGGATGTGTTGGCAGTGATTTATAAAACATTCATCTCTGTTACATGGTTGTATTTTGGTCTTACAGCTAGTCGAGAAGCTGGATAGCTGTGTCCCAACTCTTACCTGGTGTCTTAAAATGTCTGGGCAGATTGATTCTGTAAAGGGCAATTTCCATTCAACATGCCGCTACCTTCTCATCTAGATTCAAATATGAGGCAGAAAATTGCAGTCTTTTCAGAAAATAATATAAGAAAACCCTTATTGGATAAGTAGTGTCTTGAGGTCCTACTCATTATTTGATGGATCTATGTACAGTTACTGTATGCCACTGATTCTCTGCGCTGATATTTTCTGACATTCTTTATTTTTGTATGTAAAGAGTTCACCAGAGAAGGCCCACCTTGGATAAATGTAACAAAGGATTTCAGTGACTGTTAGACTGTCTCTCTCTTTCTCTCCATCATATCAATATTCAGCCCTTTTCAGGTAGCAGTGTACTCTCTATATAGCTACAATTCATTGTACACAAGAAACAACAATAAGAGGAATTATTGAGATGGTTGCTGCTTCATTATCAGGGGATCCTAGCCTTAGGAAGCACTTAAGTAGAATTTTTAAGGTCTTATTTAGAACCTAATTGTGAGGTATTTTCTCCTTTCAGAGGCCATGTACAGGGTATGAGCTCAGAGCAGAGGGGTATGCACTGAGAACAGCCTTGGTGGAGCTTACAGGAACGTCCCTGCCAGCGTGCGACGCCTGCTGCATTGGGGACTAGGAGGTCTAAGCAAGTGCCACAGGGAGAGTCCAGAACCCCTGGAATATCACACTCTCAAGTAGATGTACCTGTCAATATTGACCCAACAGGAGAAATACGTGTTGGCTTTTCTAAACCAGAAAGCTAGGACTTCACCTAGTGTTAGTCTGAGGTCACTAATCTGTCTCTTGCATGCAAAAATATCTGTGTCAATGACAGTCAGACTGCAGCTTGATGACCTGGAGAGGTGTGGATGGAGCTTCAGAGCTGCTCAAGCTACTTGCTACCTTACCTCAAGTGATGAAAGGTTTCCTATTCCTAATCCTAGCCCCACCTTTGTTTCAAAACTGTATGTCCTTCAGACTTCTCTGCACTTCCCAGTGTTGGTTTTCAAACATTAAGGAACTTGTACCTTTACGTGGGTGATTCATTCCTTCCCTATCACTTCTCTACTGACATTTGAAATTGGATTTTGCAGAGGTACCACTTGCCTCTAACTGATAAGAAATGTTTGTTTCTGGCAAGATGGATTTTCTGTCTTGCTCCTCTCCTCTCTCTCTTTATCTGCCCCCTTTTGCATTGTTCTTGCTGTTCTTTGTCTTCATTTTTGTCTTCTTTCTCCCCCACACTTTCCTTGTCTACTTTTTCCTCTACTTTCTCCTCCATTCTTCAGGTGTCCCTTCAGTGTCCTTTCACAGACATTTCTGCTGTTCATCCCCTTGCCTGAATCCCTCAGCCTGGAGCTGATGCAGAAGCTATATAGATGGCAGAAAAGAAAGTTCATCTTCCTCCTGCGAGCTCTGGCCTGTGTGTCACAGTCAGCTCTGGGTCTCTTTTCCAGAAGCATGTTGGTTTCATTGGCTTTTTCAGTAAAATTTTTTTTCTTTTTCAGTGAAAAATTTGTTTGATTGGTTGGGACCACCACATGTGGTTTAAGAGATCCCCGTTCAAGCTGTTGCCTTCTGATTTCTGTAGGGGACTTATGCCCTGGTCATTATTTCTTGTTAGAATTTAATTTTGTGTAAATAATTAAAGGCTGGTTGAAACCAAACAAACTCTAGGCCAAACAAATTGTAGGTTAGGCATTCACCTGGAACAAGGAGACCACAGGGGCATTAATGAATTAGCCACTGGGCTAGCTGCCATTCTGTAATCTTTCACTGTTTTGTTTTCCAAATGAAACCTGTTTTCTATTATGCCCTTTCTTCTCTTCCCAAAGTGCAGGAGAAATAAATACCATGTTTGGGAGTGGAAAGTTCCTTTCACATTTCCTCTGGGTATAGGCATGACTTTCTTGGGAAGGACCAGATATGGATTAACCAAGGCTCTAGGGAACACTGTGATCTTTGCTCTGTCCTAGGTGGACCTAGGGGAGTTACGCTTTTCCAGTGGGAGTAGGAGGGTGTTAGGAGGGGGATTTCTACTGGAAGTGGAGTAAAGCAGAGCTGGAGTCTGAAAACCTTGCATAGGTCTCGCTTGAAGAAGGGCTTAGAATGGCAGTCCAGATCATGAGACTGGGTAGGGCAGAGAGAAATGAAGAAATTTTGCTGAAAGATGAGCAATGGGGAAAGGAGGAGGGAGGGTAGCAGGTTATGCTGGGATAGCTACTGTGGCCAACTGAGGAGATGCAGCAATGGAGCAGGCAAGACTCAGTATCAGGGAATATGGAGGTACCAGAGAAGATGGATGGTATCAGAGAAGTGTGTAGGGGCTGGATCAGAGTGCTGGAAGTGGAAATACATTGCTGTGGCATGTGGGGCAGCAAAGAAGTGGGCCTGGAAGGGGCTGGACCTTGAAGGTGCATGCAGAGACTACTTGGCAGTGCTTCAGGCTCCACCTCAGTGTGACTTGGAGTGATTTTCCATCCTGTGCACTTCAGGGCTTACAGGACGGGCTAAGGGAGGAGAAAGGCAGCCCGCTGAGATCCTGCAGCCCTTCTCACAGTGGGCTGCGTTGCTGCACCAGCATCCTTGGCAGCCTGCCTTTGTTAGCTGAGCTTGTCAGGCTCACACCAGCACCTTTCAGAGCTGAAAGAGATCTGAACTGTATGGCTCCTTTGTTTAGTGGAATCACAGAGGCAAAACCAAGAGCAGCAATACTTGAAAAGCAACCCCCCGTTACCTTCCTCTTTAATATCATCTTTTCTTATGTGTGTGTGCTTGACTGTGACTCTCAAAGGATAATTCATTAAAAAACTTTCTTAGAAAATGTACGTACATGAAGTGACTTACAATCTTACTACTGTTGCTGTACTTTTCATTCAGGATGAGAAACTTTTATCGAGTCTTTAATTTATTTCAAAGTTTTATTCCATCATTGCTCTATTTCCAATTCCATTTTTATGATAACAAGACTTTCTTTTATTTACATTGGTGAAGCCTTGAATTCATAAACCATCAGAGAGGTTTCAATGTAGAATAAGGCTTTACCATTACATATAAATATATTTAGCCTGAGATTCATTCCGAGTAACCTTTTGTGGGCTCAGAATAAATGTAACACTTTTTATGTGTACATACCACTAGATTTAAAATAAGATTTATGACATTCATTGCTATTGTTAGAGAATGGGGGGAAATATGGGGAATACTTTCCTAGTGTTTAAGGCTGCACCAGTTTGAAACAATAAACCATTCTCTCCTACTTCAAAGTAATTTTACAGATATGTTTAAAGAACACTGCGAGTTGGTCTACTGCATTTGTAAGTTTTATACTCAGCTAGAAAAATACACTTTGGAAAATGTTTTTTATTCATTATTGTTTGTATTGAAATACAGTCTGTGGACCATGAGCAGCATCAAAGCCTCGCCGTGTGCTCTGTGCTGAGCATTGCTAGGTAAGGGATAGTTCATGGCAGGGAAGGTACAGTTGGATATTGCAGGCAGAAAATGTTTCTCATTCTTCTTCCTTGTTTTGCAAGCAGGGTATTGTCATACATAGATATTCAGCCTCCTATTTCAGTGTCTCATTACCAGCTGAGAAGACGGGTTTCTGAGAGAGCTTAGCCAAGGTAACAAAGGACGTTTACAGCAGAGCCAGGAACTAGACCCAGATCCCACCAGGTCCAGCATGTACATTGACTTGGCTAAAAGTTCCTTGATTGTCTTGCCGGCTGCTGGATTTTTCCTTTGGCTTGTTCAATTTTATTGGCAAACTTGTTTGGTCCCCTTCTCGAGCAGATATTGCTGATGCTACCCTTTCTTTTGGAAAAGTTTGGAGAAGTTCTGTCTGGTGCTATTAGCTCTGCAGGAAACGTTCCGATCAATTTATCAATTGTGCTGTAAAATGAACGGTGCAACTGCTGTATTTTTATTAGAGAAGTGACACAGACAAATTTTGTCACAAGATTGGCTCGATAGCTGTTTCACCAGGAGCTAGCAGTGCCTTTAAAGTGAGAGCACCTCTCAGTTATAGATATCCTGTCTTCTTTTTAGTTTTCTTGTCACAAAAAATATATGGTAACTACCAGCTTATGTGAAATTGTTAGTGGCTGAGGCTTTCTGACCTGCATGGAAGAAGTACAGAAAGAGCTGAGGGAGCAGTGGGTGGGTTAGAAAGCCTGTGCCTCCAAGTTGCTTTGGTGCTGCTAAGGGAAAGGTGAGTTCTGGTGGAAAGTAACACTGCTAGGATGACATTGTGGTTACAGGGGTGGAAACAGCTGGTCACATCCATTTGCTCTATATGAAACATTGGCAATGTTTAGCCTGTGGTGTCCATCTGCTTGGGGATCTGTACCCAGTGTATAAAGGTCTGCAAAAAGCAACAGAAAGAAGCAAGCATTATGTGGGTCGGTTTAAGGTGAATGCACAGAGACTTGCAGCTCCTGTGGAAAATGCCTGGCAGTGCACAGATTGGAGAATATTGGAAACTGCTGCACGTGTACGCAACTGTCAATTTTGCCCAGAGAATACGAAGGTGTGAGTTGCATCTCCTGTATGTGTTACATGCGCATGAGTGGATGTTTTGTATTTAGTCTTCATGAGCCAGTGCTTTTTGTGCACACTGCATGTGGCTGATGGGGTGGGTAGGTTCTGCGTGTGCCCTGTGTACCCGAACACACATTTTCTATAGACAATACCTGATCTTTTTCATTATTATGGAGTCAGGATTCCTGAGGAGACTGTTACTGAGCTTTTCTGGGTCAGACCCCGTCATGATAAATATCAGTGATGTTCCTCCAAAGTCAATGTACTGGCACTGATTTAAGGTTTGACCTCTTCTTACCTATATTGTTTTATGAATGTGTTTCTGTCACTAATGTACTCCACTAACTGCCTGCTAGATATATTGGAATAAGTTACCAATGAACTTATTTCATGGCTGCTTTTAGAAAATGCATTCCTCAACGTATTTTTGATTACCTTTGTTCTCTCCTTTCTGGCAGACTGTGCTTTTGATGTGTTTGTAATCGTGTATTACTCTTTCAAGGAAGCATTTGGAATCTCCTTACACTTCTAAGGCAAGCTGTCAGCTCTAGGGCTGTTACCAGTTTTGCACTCTTGCTTTGCATAGTTTTAATTTAAAGGGCAATTGCTCTTTCTTTCTTACTTTCTTTTGGGCTGTGGAGTTTTTTATTATTTTTCCTCTTTTGGGTTTTCTTCCTCCCTTCCCAGTAGCAGGAGCTTTGTTCTATGATTAGTATCCTGATTGGCAGATAATGGAATTGAGCCACAGTCCCTTAAGTGCAAGAGCTTGCTCATTACCCATTGCATCTGGCTGTATTTCATAGTATTATAACGAGATTTTATTTTGCCTGGGTAAAAAAAGCCAGTAATTGAATTCATGCTAAAATATTTATTTTCCTACTCATCCTATCCAACACTAGCAGATGGCTGATAGGCACATGGTGCTTAAAACTTTGAATGAGATTTGTAATGTTATAAAAAAAAAAAAAAAAAAAAAAAGAAATCTGGATGGCTTTTGATTCAACCTAGATACAAACTGGAAGATTTCTGGGTATTATCTAGTTTGAATTCAATGTGTAACTGGGACAAGCCCCAGTGACAACAAAGAACAGGAAACATTTTGTTCTTTTTTCCTTTTTTTTTTTTTTTTTTCTTCTGTATGCTGAAGCCATTTGGGCGTGTTATGGTAATCTCATCAGATCACTTGAATGTCACAGAATTTCATCCAGAGATTCCTCTCTTGCAGCATGTTTTAGGTTTGATTTGGCATAGCTGTGAATTTAGCTGTAGGCCACCTGGACAGTTTCTTAATACTTGGGCACATATAGGCAGTGTATTTCAGTGGATTCTTGACATTAATAACCAAAAACACCAGTGTGAAAATGGTTTGCAAAGGAGTAGGGCCAGTTACTTCCCTAGAGCAGATTCAGAAACATTTTTACTATGGAAAGCACTTAAGGCATGTGTAAGGCATTCAGATGCGTATCTCTGTTCATGCCCCAGCAGAATACTTGGAGCACATTCAGAGCGCAACAAAGTATAAAAGTTGAAGCAGCTGCAGGAATAGGGGCATGTGATGACCTCTGCATGCTATCTCATTTGGTGACTAAACATCTTCCCCCTCTGGTGCCTGTGGTGAAATATTTTATGTAGTGTCACCTCTCCCATTACTAAGCAGCTTTTGGAAAGGCTTTATCTGAGGCTGTGCACAGTAAGAGACGGGCAATCTCGCTGTGGAGGTGCAAGCAGAGAGAGTGGGACACTCTCCTCAACACTGTTACTCAGTGGGGTGTCCTGGTGCCACATGAAATAGTGAAACTCAAGGAAAAAAAAAAAAAAAATCCTGCCAAAGTCTAACTTGCCCTCCTCAGTATGAATTCAGCTGAAGTGCCCCATTAATTCTGCCAGGAGATTGATTTTTTTTTTTTCTCCTAGTTTTACTCTAAGGTACAGAGCGTGCATTTTTTGGAGTTCAGATAGGCCGAAAATGGTGGTTACTCTAAACAAGAGGACAGTGGTGGAACCAGCTCTCAAGCAGAGTTTTTGCAGGCAGCTGAGGATGTAACATTGAAATAGAGAGTGGTTGTGTCAGATCAGTCCAAAAGGCTGTCTCACCCAGTACTGTCCTCACAGCAAGGGCCCCTTGCAGATGCTCAGGGAGGGAGTTTAGCAAACATAACGGGGTTTGAATGACCTCTCCCTTGGCTAGCTTCCAGGCTTCTGGCAGTCACTGGCTAAGGGGCTGCCCGGATCAGGGGTTGCAACCAAGATGCTGTATTTGGTAGTCCCTGAGAGACCTGGACTCCAGGAATTTGGCTAATCCATTTTTTAATCCGCTTAATTTTCAGCTTGTTCAATATCCCATTGTGCTGTATGGGAAGAGTACCTCTTGTTTCTTTTGAACTTGCTGCATCATCATTTCCCTGGATGCCTCCATCTCACTGATAGGAAAGCAGCAAAATAACAAATTTCATACTAATCTTCCCCCACTCGTGATCTTACAAACCTCTATTAAAATACCCCTCTGCCATCTTCTCCCCAAGCTCAGCTGTCTTTATCTGTAGAGCCTCTTCTTAAACAAACCAGTCTTGATTATTTTTGATATCCCTCTTTTCTAATCTGTATTCCTCTTGAGATGGGGTGGTCAGAACAGTGCTTGAAGCCTTGATGCCGGTGCAGCAGGAACTAGAAGGAGATGTAATGAGAGTGCTACAAGTGAGCGCATCTCTAAATATTTTTCCATAGAAGGAACACACACATCAGCAATAATCATCCCTGTTTGAAAAATAAATCCTCCTTGTGGCTACTTGCAGAGCTGATAGGTCATCTTGAGAGACTTACAATGATATGATTTTCTTATACCGTAGGTAAAGAAATCTTAGATGTATGAAATGAAAGATATTCTGAACTGCCTTTGAATTCCCTGTACTCAGAATAAGAATCTCCCAAAATATTAAATATTTCAGTCACTTATTGGGTACAGTGTTTTTATCTGCCATATCTTGATTTAAATTGAATGTGTCATGTGGCATTAAGCAAAATGTGAGTTGTATCTTGAAAGACAGCATAACGCATAAACAGTGTAGCCATAAGCCAGTTGATGGTTTACTTATAACCAGGCAAATCTAATATCCTGCTTAGCTGTAGGGTAAGTGATTTTCTGTATATACTCCACACTACTGTAATTGTTTGTTGTAGAGGATGGTGAATTTGCCAGCTGCCATGAGCTCATTTCTTGCCCTAATGCAGTTAATATAGATGAATATATTTTTAAGGATTCTTTGAAATGTCGCTCATATTTTAACAGTATTCTGAATATAATCTTCCCATGGCAGAGAGACTCTGTGGAGAAAATGACTACAGGCCAAAATATTTATTGAATTACAGACTATTTATCACCAAGTTTATTTTAAAAGATCCATTTAAGGCTTCAGATTTTTTGGCCGGTCTCAAAGATATACAACTAGATATGAAATTTCTTGCAAAGTAAACTACCTCATAACAAATGGCTTTATTGAAATTTGATCAGAAAGATTTAATGGTGAATGCCAGGAAAAAATAAATTGTAACCTGTGCTGGTTTTGGCTGGGATAGAATTGATTTTCTTCAGAGTAGCTGGTACGGGGCTATGTTTTGGATTTGTGCTGAAAACAGTGTTGATGATGCCGAGATGTTTTCGTTCCTGCTGAGCAGTGCTCATACAGAGCCGAGGCCTTTTCTGCTCCTCACCCCACCCCACCAGCGAGGAGGCTGGGGGGCAGAAGAAGCTGGGAGGGGACACAGCTGGGACAGCTGACCCCAACTGACCCAAGGGGTATCCCAGACCGTATGGCGTCATGCTCAGCATATCAAGCTGGGGGAAGAAGGAGGAAGGGGGGGACGTTCAACATGATGGCGTTTGTCTTCCCAAGCAACCATTACATGTGATGGATCCCTGTTTTCCTGGAGATGGCTGAACACCTGCCTGCCCATGGGAAGTAGTGAATGAATTCCTTGGTTTGCTTTGCGTTGTGTGTGTGGCTTTTGCTTTACCTCTTAAATGATCTTTGTCTCAACCCACGAGTTTTCTCACTTTTACCCTCCTGATTCTCTCCCCCAACCCACCTGGGAGGGGGGGAGTGAGTAAGTGACCATGTGGTGCTTAGCTGGCAGCTGGGGTTAAACCCTGACATAACCATAGTCTGGCTTCTCTGTCACAAAGGAGACAAAAAGTGTATTTCAGAAGCAGTTGCAAGGATTAATATGAAAAATAATGTTACATTCATGTATATATATTTGAATTGAGTATGAAATTTTCACTCAATCAAGAAATAAAAATTTAACCGTGTAACTTTCAGTTATTTGACATGCATCTAAACAAAACACTGGATATTGTAGAAATAATTCCATGAAATAAAAATAATAGTAATATTATAGTTTTTAATACTTGTGAATAAAAAATCTGAAAATATTCTGATCAGTTCATGGGCCTTTCCTAAGTACCAGCATTTGCTGACATCAGAAACCAACTGTTTTGTAGTTTATTACCAGGGCAAGTTTTACAAATGCCTTGAGGAATAAATCACCAAAGTAATTTACTCATCTTCAAAGCAGCAGAAGGAAATAATTGACAACAAACTAGGAAGGTGTACTGTAGACAACTTAATCATGTAAAATAAGTTGCAGAGAGTGAGTTTACCATTAAAATGCCTTGGGAGTCTCAAAGTTCTTATATAAACTACTGCTACTGTTTTTTAAAAATATATTTTTCAAAGAAAAGTGCTTGCAATTGAATGTAGTGCAAAGTCACATGCATGTGCACACACAAATAGGAAGCATTTAAAAAAATTGAAGACAATTCTGTCTTTCAGAGATTGCTTAACTTCCAGCTTTGCTTTTGAATGCATCGCAGTCCCTTATGTCAATAGGACCATGGAGAAGGACCTTCCAGGTGAGTGTAAATCACTGTATGCCTGTACCCTTAATCAGATATAACACCTACTGGTTAATGACATATATCAGTGGTGGAAAAAGTGCTACTCTAGGCTTCATTTCTGTGCTAGAGAGGGAAAACTAGGAAAGCCTGGGGCTTGGAAATAGAAGAGGAATCCATGGTGGGTTTCTCCTTTCACTTGCCCTCTTTACAATGAAGCAGGTCCAAATAAAAGAAGAGGCTGCTCTACAAGTGAATGCCCATTCCTCATGTAGAACATCCTTGCTCCTTGATTAATGGCACATTTCCCTGTGATTTATAACCATGCCTGTGTTCAGGTGGCATCAGAATAGCAAGGAACAAAAAAACCATCAGGTTTATTAATAGGGGAACTATATAGCTGCTTGTTGGGTTTTGCTCAGATTCCCATAAGCGCTATCAGCATAAGAAGCAAAATATGTCCAAAATACAAAGGGCCAAATGAAGGTTCAGCACTGGCTGGTGTGAGCCACACTGCGTGTCTGGCTTGAGTCTGAGCCCATGGCTTTCAGTCACTGGCACTCTGGCACTGCCCTTGCTGTGTCCTGCCGGTACAGGCTGGACTTTGTGACTTGTCTGGTGGGACTTGTGTCTTGTCCTTCTGCTCAGCACAGGAAAAATTTTTAGTTGAAAAGGCCATAAAAGGAGGAGAAAACAACAGCGGAAAGTAAAGGAAAGAGGTATATTTTGCTTTAGAAGGAAGGAATGGTTTTAAATAGTATTTTCATTCCATTTTTACCAAGGGTCATGGCAGAAGGACAGTAGCTGTGTCTGATCCCTCTCGAACTGCCTGATGATGGTTTCCCTATTGAGGAGGCCCCCCCACTTTTGTTCTGAATGCCTGGTAAGTCTTTCATGTATTTATTTCTCCTGTTAATGTAATTAGTTACCTAGAACACATTTTAAATCTGATAAAATGACATAAGCTGTTAGCTTTATGCGGTTGAACTATCTGCCTTCCTAAGGATATCGCAGCGAGTGTGGTGGAGGGCATAAGAAGCACACACAAGGCTGACAGTACCAACTGCAGCTGGAAATGTTGCCTGTGCTGCTCTGCAGCTGATTTCTAGTGGAGACTGGTATCAGCAATTGCATATGGACGTAACTGACAGTTGCAATGGCACCTTTAACCTTTTGCTTTGTTTGGAGTTAGCTGTGTCCCCCCCAGCTCTTCATCATTTAGCAGACCTGAAGAGGTGTTTCAGGGATTTTTCAGATCTGACCTTAACAGGGAATTGATATACTTTTACTGGATGCTCAAACTGACATTTAGACAGAAAAAATAGGGATTTTACCAAGTGCTTGGGTGACCTGAGTCATGGCAGCCTCCATTGCTGCAGGGTGCCTGGGTGCACAGTCCCACTTGCCTGATTACCTGCTCTGCAGAGGTCTGGCTTGCTGGGAAAAGAAAAATTGCTATCCAGCTTCAAATAGGAGCTGGGGACTGAAACTGTATTTAAGTACAGTGAGGTGCCTAGCAACATCTGTAAGTGAACAGATGCCTTTGAAATGTGCTCCGTTGTACCTGTCCTGACACTTCTAGCCACCAGTACTTAGTTTCATTTACCCATGGGACCATATCCATATGTATGTTGTATACTCATTGTACAGGTAGTGGATTGGAGCATAAGGGTACTCTCAGGATACCCCTCAAAGGTGTTTCTGTGACATTTCCCTGCTACGGGAAGCAGGTTCTGTATTTGTCACCGGTGTCCTCACCATCTGTAGGAAAAAAGCTTGGAAACAGGTATGGGGAGGTCCTGTGCTTTGTCAACCATAGGCAGGCCCAATGGATTAGAGTGGCCTTAATGTGGCATGAGGTTTGGTATGTCACCTAGGAAGGCTGTCTGCAAGGTGCTTATGGGACAGCTGTTTTCATTGGCACTGGGGGTTGGTCCACAGCTTTCCAGAGATTTTGCAGGTGTAGAATTGGGTGCCTGTGTGGGAATTTCAGGCTCGGAAAATCCAGAACTAATATTTTTGGGAACAGCTTTGATTATGGTGTATTTTAGTCAGAAGTAACTGAGCTATTCATAATTTTCTTGGCTGAATTAAGTGGAAGTAAGGCCGGAATAATAAAGGAGAGTAGGATTTGTTCTTTGCCATTACCAGTGTTGTCATTGCTGGCCTCAATTATACTGGACAATGTTTTGATACTCCACAGGTAAAGGCAATGCAGTAACCACTCTGACCTGTGTTTCTTCCTGTTTGAACATTATTCAGACCCTCAAAATTATTTAACATCAAATAAGTCTTCTTCATCCATGAATTCATTGTATGAAAGAAGTTTCTTTATACACAACATTGGGCTTTGTTTCTGATCTTTACATTTCAGTCTAGTTTGTTTATTTATGTTAATTTTCTTAAGAAGATACTTGAAATCTCCAAAGGAACAAAGAAGGACACATGCCAAAAGTTTGCCTCTGACACTTTTTTTAGTTGGTGTTAATTTTTGAGCCATTATTCAAGCAGCTGTCCAGGTCAGGAGAGTTCAAGCATGCTTCTTCTGTGCCACTTGCACTCCGAGACAGCAGTGAAGGAAGAGAAGTCTGAAAATTATTAAGCATTTGGCAGTGCCTTCTAGTTGTATTAGGTTATAACTGCATCAGTCGCATGATTAAGAGGAAGTGACAGGTAAGCAAAATGAGAACAAAAGGCTCATGCTGTTAGAAGCAAATGTCACCATGTCATACACGCTGTACACGCTGTACACGTATACCAGCCTGGGACTAAACATACATATAAGAGAAAGAAAATACGAGAGAGGGAACATCTGTGCATCTGTGGATATGTGTTCATGTATGTTCATACAGTTTGTGTGTTGTATACATTGATGCTTACCTCGTGTATATGCCTGTTTCTGCATATGGAAACCAATATACCCGTGGAATTGTGGCACAGGTAGTAACAGCGTGCTGGAGATGGAGCATAGTGATGACTTTGTACAGCCCACTGGTCTGTTTACTGGCTTGATGTTTTCTGTACAGGCTTTCCCTTCCCCCCCAGTTAAATGTTTTTTGGAAAGGTATTTATCAAACTTTTAAAGGTTTTGCTTCTTGGTTCTCTTACAAGCTCCAAATGAATCCAAGTAAATTATGAAGGTTAGATACTGAGAGTAGAAATTACTATATTTATAGCTTTGCTTTCTAAATGAGTATTCTTTATGTATGTTGTATCATTTTAGAACAACATTTTTTAAAGTCACAAGTTCTACAACTAAGTAAGAGAGTTCTCACAAATACACAGTGAGTGTGACAGTTTGAAAGATGTTGGTCTGTAACACATGCAAGGGGATGGAAATACCTCAGGTTGGCAAGGCTGCCTGTCATTCCTAGGAGTCAAGGAATTATCTGGTATAGGCTTGCAACCTGGAGTGAGTCAGAGAGGCAGAAGCCTGACAACCCATTTTGGGGTGTGGGAAGGAAGGTGAGATTGTATGAAGGCCTGACCAAAGTAAGTGTCTCTTCCTTGTGCCAATCCATGGCTGGGAGAGCAGAGTGCTGCTCATCTGTTGTTTCAGGATCAGTTATAGCAAGCCTACAGGCTGCTTTCAAAAAATCTCCACTTGTCTGAGAGGCACAGGACATACCATATACTTTAGAGACATGAGAGAGACATACGGTGAGACCTCAGCTGAGTGTACAACAGGACAAACTGGTGCTGTTGGTTTCCTGCTTGCATCCTTCCTCCAATATCTTGGGATTTTAATTAACGAGCAGAAGACGAGGAGGACTGCTGTACTTCTGTTCACTGAGCAAGGACGTGACACCTGAAATTCTTGAGTATTACCTGCAGGTTTGGCTATTCCGTGTTATTCTCATGGCTCACATCGCAGTCCACATTCCAGCCCTCCAGTTACCCATATCAATGGCAGTGTGGTCCCACGTAACGGTGTTTGGGGTTGGGAGGAGTGATCAGTTTCTATTTTTAAAATATCAGAACTTATATATATATGCACACATATACACCATATATGAATGTAAGTGAAAACATGAAAAAGTAGAGATTGCAAGTTGAGCATTGAAAATAAAGCAATGTTCAGGAGATAAGATCACCTAAGTAACATTAATTCCCCCATCTGTATCTAACTAGTGCTGTCATACACTGTTAATGGTTGCATTCACAAAGGAAGGAGGAGTGGACTTTAATACTGGGGATTCACACAAGATGCTCTCCTAAATCCTAAAGAAGAGGTGAATTTTGCATCCTTGAGATGCCCAAGTTAAGTACATTTGGAAAATATATAGACTAGCTTGAGCCTGTCTCATCGTATTTCCACAGGTATAAAATGAAAATGCCATTCAGCTTTCCTGCTACCATCTATAAAGCTTAAATCTATGTATATCATTCACTCAAAGGCCCATTGGAAGGAGGTTTCTTGTGCCGGTAACAGCAGTTAAAAGCTTTATGCTGCTGCTGGATAGGATATTTTCATTTCTGTTTATTTGTAGTAATAAAACCACAAAAAGACAGAGCCAACACCTCCCATTTTGTGAGTACTTAACATGTGCAAACATGTGAGAAAGAGCTGTTGCTTTTATTTCACTTCCAAAAAATTATTTTCTTAAAAGTGTTCTTTTTGAATTTTCTAATCATGTGGCCAGAAGATCAAGTCTGATGAAAACTCAAGTGGCCAAGGAGAAAAATCTTTACTAATTTCTTTTCCCTAAAAAGAGACTATGGATGTTTAGTATTGGCATACCTGCTTACAGATGGTTTGAAGCTGGCTTGAGTGCCTGACGCCGAGGCACCAGAGCAGGTCAGCCAGGCTATCAGGGATATGTTTCTGATTGCAATTGGAATTAGTGGCTGAGCTTCTCTTATTTTGTCGGAGCCAGAATTTCGCACAGGTGTCTGACTCTGTAACTTCATATCTTGCAATGTTGTATTGATTAATATTGTACAAGAGATGTGCATTTTTTTCTAGCAACCATACGTGTACAAGTCAAATATTAATGCCTAGGGTATTCTGAAAATAGCATTCATAATCCTCCTCTGAAGCAACTTTCTGTGAAGCCGTTTTCCACTCTGTTTCTTAGAGAAAAACAAATATATAACAGAACTCTGAAACTCCTTTCCAATATTTCATTTGCCAGCTTTCAAGCGTCATCCTGGGAGCAATGAGACAAGAAAAGAGTCTTTTCTTCCTCCAAGGTCTGCAGTGAAGAGTGTAAAGCCACGCACAATGGATTTGGAAGAAGCTTTATATATTATGACAAGCAAGTGTATCTCCAGGGTGCTCTGCTGTTGTGGAATGTAGTTCTAAGCCAAATCATCCATTAAGTCACTGTGGTAAAATTTCTCAGGTTCCTAGAGATGAAAAGCAGATGAAGAGACACCCATGACTCAGTTCTTACAAATGCAGTGAAGTAAGATTACCAGCCTAAATTGTCCCTATTAATCAACAGTGTAATCTTGCCATGATAACCTCTGTGACTCTGCAGAGTTTTGGGACTGTGTTGGGTGGAAGGAGTCCGACTGACAGTTTTAGACTCATGTACTCAATCTAAACCTCAAACTGTTCCAGCCGAAAAAGGAAAAGAAAGCTTATGTACTCCTTGCTCCTGGGGAAGTGTTCACATGGTTAGGAAATGCATTATTATGATGCTGTTTCTACGCAGAGAGGGGGGGTGCGGTGGTAGGTTTATTCATTGGGGTTTTTTTCCAGTTTTCATCCTCTGCTCTGTCACAGTTTCTCTTTTCTTACTAAGCCCTGAAATTCAGCCTCTCAATATTTGCCATGCCAACCAAAGGAGGGGATTGCTCTGTGGCTTTATTATTTCTGTCACTCTGAAAATGATTTAGCATTGGCCTATCTGCGCTGATGTACACCCATACATTCATACATCCATACCTTCACCTTGCCTTCCAGTATTGATTAAAGAATAGCCTGATAAAGATTTTTTTAAATGAGGAGAATGAGCTGCCTTCTCACTGATAATCAAAGGCCAGTACTGCTGTCGGTACTTTACTTGCAATGCCTGCCATCCAAGGGATAGTAAATACCTTCTTTAATCTTTCTTTAATTTGCTGTCATTGTGTGTGTACTTGTCTGGGTACTTTTAATACCTGTGATCTACTGCTTAGATTATGTCTTTGACTTCAGAAGTTGTATTTTTTTAATCAGCTTTCATAGGAAAGGGACATATTTCATAAAAAAAAAAAAATAAATTGGCAAGTTAATTAAGGATGAGAAACAAAATAAGAGGAAAGTGCAACAGCCTGACTAGGAGACAGAAAGTGTAGAGCAAAGCCAGTATCAAATACTATGAGAATATCTTAGCGAAAAAATGCGCTGCAGTAATCAAAATGGGTCATCATTAAAGCTTGTCTATCCAATTCTTAAAATAGCCAGTGCACTTAAATAAATTTTCTACTGCAGAAACCTTCAGTATAAGGAATCTTTTCCGTGTGCATTTAGCTGCAGTGCCTTCCAAGGAGGAGTCACTAATTCCTGTCCTGCAAAAGTTTGCTGTCTGGTTTTGGATAGTCTTAGAGAGAGGTGAAAGAGTGAAAAACAATTGAGTCTTTTGCAGTTAATAACACCAGAAAATGGGAGACTGCTAAGCTCTGTGCCTGGACCTTAATCTTGGTAGAGAGGGAATGCTTGGAGAACTGAACCTCCGAAGATTGCAAGGTCACTTAGACTCACGAATGTACTAAGGAGACCAGAAAAGGGTAGCTGAAAAGCATGCGAGGGTGGGACTGGGTGTAATTCCCAGTGCGTCTTATGTCACATTGCTGCAAGACACAATCTCCAGTAGTAAAGTGTCCTGCAGATGCCATAACTTCCTTCAGCATATGACATCCAATTTTGCAAAGTCTGATGACAGGCACAGAATTAACTTGGGCTGCTGCCATAGGCATGCCTGGGAGCTGCTTACCAGTTCTAGTAGCATGTCAAGATATTTGCCCCATCTTTTTTGCAAGAGAAATAGCCGTCAGCATTGACATTTGAAAGAGCACCAATAAATTCAGGTAGAAACTGAACAGCCATTTCAGTAGTATCCCTTGTGTCTGAAGTTAAATGTTACTCTAGGTTTTTTTATTAAACTCAGGTTGCCTGAAGACAGGGAGGAAATACATAAGATTTTTATGACATTTGTTAAGGTGCTCTTTAAAATAACACAAAGCCAACAGAGTTAATTATGGTAAACAATTGTGTGCGTTTCTGTGGTGGGATGTTTCTGTTGTGTGTAAAATTCTATAGGTAGAATTTAGTTCTCTTAAAGTTTGTGATGTAACTGCGAAGTCCTGTGGAGTTATTTTGTTTTCAATTTTACAGGGCTGTTCTCTAAAGGGTTACATCTAAGAGATACATGCTTTTGAGAAGATCCTATCCTCAGGTAACCATTCCCATACATGCAATTACTTTTTTCTGTATATCACTTACATATAATTTGTTCTTACGATCTGATTTTTTAAAGCAAAAAAAGTCAAGCCTCTTATCCTAAAAAATGGTGCAAAGTAATCCAAAAGAAGACCTCATAATACTTTTTGCATCTACCCTAATGAATCCTGATTAGAAACCTGTGCAGTGGTGTTATCCTGATTGGTGGGAAATTGGTGAAGGAAATAACCAATTTTCAATCAACATAATTGGTTGCTCAGGAGGTTTGAAATCCAGAGAAATGGCATTGCATCTTCTGCAGATGTGTTAAAAGATTTTTCTGGAACAGCAAATAAATTGTTGGTAAGAATTGCATATTTCCAAAAATATTTACTCCTGTGAGTAATTGTTTGTAGAAAACTCACGACAGGTATTTTAAAAAGCATTAATGCTGTAGTCTTTTTAAGCATTATTAAAGCTCAGTAAGTCCAAATTCTATAAAAGACATTTTAAAAAACCCAGCAAATTCAACCCCCCCCCCCCCCAATAAGTTTCTTGATTGACTTCCATAGGTTTTGAGTACATTTTTATTTGTTTAATGGGGATTCAGTTCTGTAGCACAAATCCACAGTGGAGTGGTACCCAGAACCTGTTTCACCCCATCTTCCTCTCAGTGTTAAAATATGCTGCTTGCATTACACCACTATTATGCAGTCCCACGTACGGCTGACAACAGTGATGAGCTAGAAGCAGAGCAAATGCAAATGGAAAAGCTATTCTGTCCCACAGAGTGTAATCTCTGTGGTGATACACTCTGGTCTTGAGCTGGCTATAAATTCATTAAAGTCCTAGAAGTAAATGTGTCTGTGCTGGTTTACCTAGCTGGGAACTTTGACCCAACTTTGTAATTTATCATGTATTTTGAATGCATGCCCTGATGTTTTCCCTCTCTAACCTGACTGCACTCAATAGATAAATAAATTAAGAAGTAGTCAATAAATTCCCATACAAAGCCAGTGTAGCTCTTAACTGTTCTTAGCTGGGTTTTAAAGGTGTGTGAAGAACAGAAATGGGACTATCTCTTTACTAAACATGTCAGTCTGAACCAATTCTGCTGAAGTATTTCCTGCTTAATATCTGCCTGTGAATTGAAGGTAGCCCAAAGCCACCTCATTGAACAAGGTAGCTGCTTCACCGCAGTAAAGCTGGGCAGCACAGCTCAGCTTGGGGCACCACCTCTGGCTAAGACCTAGCCATGTAATAATGACCCAGATTTGCCACTTCCCTGCCTCTGAATTGTGAAATTGCAATTGGGTGTGCATGTCCCAGTGAAGAACGTTACTGGATATACATGGTTGTATGCAGATATCCTCATGCATTCTTCCACTTCAGATTCTCCTCCTTTAAATCAGCCAAGGCATGGAATGGCCACACTGTACCTGTGCATAAAACATTTTTGCCTTGCTGTGCTTTCCAAGCACTTCCCTTATCACCTTGAGCTGTCCACTCAAGTATAAAGAGAAGTTTCACTACCCACCTTCTAAAATTATAGTTTCCATTTATTAAAAGAAAGATGCTCA
Organism: Pandion haliaetus; assembly: GCA_013401275.1. Classification (NCBI taxonomy): domain Eukaryota; kingdom Metazoa; phylum Chordata; class Aves; order Accipitriformes; family Pandionidae; genus Pandion; species Pandion haliaetus. The sequence continues at coordinate 132,999 of VYZV01034301.1, forward strand.
AAATCCTTTTGAGAGGATAAATAGCACAGAATGCTTTGATTCAGATCTGTGTGCTGGAAATTTCACACATCAAGTAAAATACCATGAATACATCATTATTTTGACAGCTTTGTGAAAAAGGAGGCAGGAGGATCACATTGCATGGATTTAATTTCTGCAGTTTTACAGCTTTATGTTTTGCACGAGAGTCAAATCCTGCCATCAGAGCACAGCAGGTGGTAAACTGAAGGGCAAAGTGAAGATACTATATAAAGGCTTGTCAAATCTCATACTTGGCGTGCAAGACCCTACCAAGGGCTTCCTAGCCAGAGCTCCTGTGTCTCTCACCTTCTCAGAATAGTATCTTTTATCTTTTTTTTTTTGAGGCTTAGCACTTCTCCAGCTGCAAGGAGGAGTCACAGAAGAGGAGGGGCTAGATAGCGGGAACTGAGTTTCCCACCAAGACTGTTACAGGCAAAAGAAAACAGCTTCACTTTCCCCACCAGAGGACAGTGGGATGGCCACCACAACTATGCCACCCAACACAAGGAATTTCATAGGCCTGCATTCAGGTAAGCTGAAAATCTGTCTGTAGATGCCAGGGCCAAATGTGGTGTTCATTTAGCGTAAAGCTGAATTTGAGTGAAAAACACGATAGTGTCAGGGTGCCATGGACAAGAAGCAGCATCCTAGCTGCAGTGAAGGACTATTTATGTTGAGATAGGTGAGCGGAGACAGGGAAAAGGGTCCTTTGCTTCTCTGAGGAGTAGTACCCTCCCTTGTTCTCATGTCTCCATGACTTTGCAAAGCTTGCCCACCCGAACATTTATGCAACGTTTGTAGAAAACCATAACTTTTAAAGCATTGAGGACATTTAATATTCTTTTTATTTCCCTTTGAGTAATGGATTTGGGATTCTCTTTGTAATCACAAAATGAGAAATATATTTCTAGAAAACAAAGGGGTTTTCCCTCTCCTGTCCCATGACTCCAGGACATAAGCCTTTACAAAAATAAAACGTACATGCATATATTTGGTTAGAATTTTTAACATAACCTTGTTCACCTTTTGCTCTCAGTTGCCTTAATTTCCTGTTCTCCTTGATCTGAGGCAGTTTAGGATTGTAGCAAGCATGCCCTTCCTTGTGGAGTAGAAACCTGACCTTGTTTTAGCTTTAGCATTGATTTAAAAATGCCTAATGTGTCAGTGGTGGTATTTCAATATTTTTGCTCCTGTGGCCAGCAGAATACAAGAATTGCAAGGATAATGCATAATCATAAATAAAACTAAAAGTGAACTGAAATTTTGTCAAAGCTCAGAAAACTTTTCAGTAAAGTTCACATTTTTATGGGCTTGTTATTTTGTACAAATCCATTTTCTTCTTTCTTGTCACATCTCAAGACCTTTTTGTAAGGAATCACCATCTCTTTTCCCCCTAATTTAAATTCTGCTCTATCTGTTTGGAATATTAGGTATGCCTTAGCAGGGAAATTATTTTAATGATGTGGCTGAGTGCTCATATATATTCAGGCAAGCAAACATAAAATGGTCATTCTTTATATTAAGGGTCTATCTATAGTTTAGAAAAGGTAATAAATGACAGATTGAAAGCGTAGGTAGCTCCAGTAGTGGATGGTGTGTATTACAGAGGTTATTAGCTCATCACTTGAAGGTACTGTAGACAACTGCAAGCCAAACTTACGAGAGACCTGTACAATGGCTGGACTTCGTAACAACTGCTTAACTATGTATTAACATGCAGATTAACTCTTTATCAACTCTTTATGAAATATATATGTTTGGCACCTAAATAGCAAGCATGGCTGTAAAAGGAGGAATAAAATTTCCTTATGAATGGCAGTATATCATCTCTTATTTTTGTTTAAATGTGGAATATGATTTGCAAGGCTGCCTTTGCCACCTGAGATTTAAGTCCTGTTTTCAGAAGTGGCACTGTGCGGTGCTTGTCTCGTTTCCAGTCAGGATCAGGCCTCTAAATCTCTTGGGCAGTCTTGAATACATTGCTGTGCTTCTTAACTGACCCTTAGGCAGAGCGCCCATTTTCAGCCCTCAGCTTTTCCTAGGATGTGTATGTCTAATCTACCAGCAAAGGGGCTGAGCCACAGGGGGTTCCTGGGAAGCAGCGAGGGATGTAGTGGGAGAGCTGTGGAGGGTAGGCAAGGACCCAGCGTGTCTCAGGGAGGAGAGCATGACCAGACCATGGAGGCATAGGCAAGAGTGGAAGGGAATTCCCTGAAGCTCCAGGGTGGGCATGGAGCATGCTGTTCAAAGTCTGAGCTCCCACTGAAAGGAGGCTTGGAGTTAAGGCTGTGTTTTTGTAACCATATTTCATTCTTACTCAGAGGTTAGTTACCTCCATACTCAGTTATACCAAACAAAGGTCTGTTGAGTTGGCCGGGACAAAATCATGTAGGTTTTGGGAAGGGGAAGTTTATTCTCACATCTTTTTATCTGCCTCACCTAGCAGATTTTCACTGTTCCTCTGCAGAGGTACCTTTCTCCAGTCTGGTGCAATATAGCTCAAAAGACTAGAACTCCCTTCGGGTCTTCTGGTGCATGTGCTTCTGAGAAAAGATGGGGCAGCTCCATCTCTGATCTCTGCCCAGCTTATAACCCTGTCACAAATGCAGCAATGTGGCTGTAGTCTCTGAAAGCTCTGCAGAGGGCTAGCAGAGTTTGATGCGAGCGGGGAGTTTTGCTATGTACATACCCCATTCTAGCAGAGCTTGATGCAAGAGAGGAGTTTTGCTATGTATATACCCCATTCTTACACCTTATCTCAAGTGTTTGGCTGCTGGATTGTTGAAGGCCTTGGACTGGATACATGTATTCTAGCCCAAGATGTGTACTTCTCAGGTTGAAAACAGGAGGTCTGCAGAGATTTTACCACTTGTTCCCAGTAGCTGTAGATTCCAGTAGCTCCTTCTTTCCATAGATGATCATCCTCTTCCTACACTCCAGCATAAGAGTAATGCTAATAACTGCATTATTATCACCCATAACTTTCCTTAGGAAACAGAGGAGGCTTAGGTGCTGGTGACCATGGGAGAATTTGTGGTTTCTCATCCTGAAGCCAGCTGCTGCAATTTGGAAAAACGTGCATGAAAGAATTGCCAGAAGCGAGGCACATAAGGGGCTTCCAGTGCCCAAGCAGAGCCAGATGTGCCTCAGCCGCTCCTCGGATATGTCTAGGTAGCTCTTCTGAAGGTGGGGAGAGAGAGTGCTGCTTCCTTTTGTAGCATAGTCCATTGCTTTACTGCTAAGAATTATTTTTTTTCTTGTGAAAGGCAAGTGTTTCTTGTTGTGACATAAGCCTATTATTTTTATCCTATCCAACCTGGAAGTGGAGAATAGATTGCTCTCTTCCCTTTTTCTGCAACCTTTTATGTACTTGATTACTGCTGTTATATCTCCCCTTGGTCTTCTGTCTACTTTTAGTAGTTGTCGTGTTTCATGGCTTCATTTTTTTCCATTCAGCAGGAAAATTCCCTTACATAAAGTGGCTTTGGATTGGGCCCCTTGCTAAATAAAGCTCTGTATCGAAAACATTGTTTTAATAGTTCAGATGTTGTATATTGGGATAGCAAGCATGTGTTATTTAAAATCGTGCTCAAGGGGCAAAAGTATCGCTTGGAATAAAGAAGGTTATGCCCAGGCTGCTTAGAATCATCATTTCTCTATAGTTCCCCAGCCCTAATTTTTCTATCAGTGTACCACTCTTTATGGTTCTTCAGCAACCAACACCGTAACCTTTCTTAAATTATCATAAACTAACCTTCTATTGACCAGGGACAGCAAAGCCAGCATAAGACTGCCAATGCAGAAGGCTACTGTGTTAAGACTTGTTGGGTTTTTTTGCTAACAGAGTTGTTTATCATCAGATGTTTCCAATAATGGCTCTAGAAAGCATTGATTATTTTTCTGCCTTCAGTTCAATTTATAAATTTAGTTTACCAGAGAGTGATAAAGAACAAAGCAAAAGTATGGGATGGTCTAAATGACCCTGGGTAGCTTTACCAATTTGTTTTGCCTAGGGTTTTCTCTCCTGCTTCATGTAGGCTTAGATTTGGGGGGGGATCTGCATAAATGCAAAACCAGTCCAGTTTCTTCATTTATTTTGCTAATTTCTCCATAACACAGAGAAAAGGGAATAAAATCACAGTTGTGTAAATGTTAGCAGAGGAAAGGACTGGGCTACATCTTTTGTCACAAAAGAGTTTAAGGATCCCTGTGGCTCATGACCAGTCACCTTTCTCTGGGCATCGCTGTGCAGAAGGGAGAGGATGCAGAGGGCTCTTTCACCCATGTAGTTTGCTAGGCAGTAGGGACTTTGTGATCTCTGGAGTATGAGAAGACGTGGGGGTAGCCTCAAATGGGAACGCCTTGAGCTAAAGGCAGAGAATGGGAGCTGGCTGGTTAAAGATGACTGGGTTGGTGCAAAGAGGTTCTGCAATAGCTGTGGTCTGACCTGTATTGATGTCTGAAGCAAACGTAGAAAGCGTTGGGGAAGGCTATGCCAAGGCTCCTTGTATCCTATTGTGTCTTGCGATCCAACATAACCCCTGCTCTCAGTCAGAACACAGACATGAGACTACAGAGCCCGTGGATTGGTGCTTAGGCTGGTGGGCAGAGCCCCATTACTGAATAAAATCTGTATTCCTGTTATTGCTTTACACAGGTTTTGCAGCCAAGAAAGATGTCCTTGTCTACCTTGTCCTGGCTGCTGCTGTCTGGCCCATCAGGATGGAGAGGAGACAGACCTTGTCAGGGGTATGGTGGGCTGGGAGAGGCTGCCAGCAAGCAAGGAGAGCACAGGGCAGCAGGGCATGCCTGCTGCCTGGAGCACACACTCAAGCCCAAAGGGGATGAGGAAAAAGGGAGCTGTGAGGTGTTTTTCCATGATGAGATACTGTTGAAAGTTGTTTCTCTGGAGCAATGCAGACTCTCACAGCAAAAATTCATGAGTCCCAAGGTCATTTTTCAGATTGATATGTTCAATTTTTCTTTTAGTACAAATGTTCTTTGTTTTTGTAGGGGATATCAATAGCCTATATATTATTTTGAGTGAGCACATTTATAGGTATTTTCTGAGCAGAACTACTATGTTTATTCCCAAAGGGTGAAAAGCATATTCTTCTTAGATGGCAGACCTTAGGCCTGGAGAGCTGAGGAGGACGTGAGGCTGAGCAAGTTTATGAGACCAAACAGTATGTGGTTGCATGTTGCAAAGGCACCAGATAAAGAGGATTCTGAAAATTGGAGTAAAAATTATAAAAAACAGTTATTTACGTTGGGATTCATAGTCCTTCTGTGAGAAGAACTTAGCAATTCACATTCCCATTGTCCTTGGCACTGAGAGTAGATTAATGTCTCCAGAACCAGGCTCAAGTTGCCTTGGGATAAGCAGATGGAGGAGAGTTTGCTAATCCTGTCCTGCCAGAGTTAGTTTTTTGCCTCTGGGCTTTCAGAAATTCTCATAAGCATACATCTCTGAGAAGAAGCTCTAGATGATAGGGGTTGCTAAGTTGTGTCCATGGAGTAGGTCCTCTTCAGAGCACTTTATGAACACAGGGTTTGATAGATATTTTAGCAACGTCTCTGACTTTCTCCCTGATGAGTCATTCAGGAGAATGGTTTGATTTCTCTCTGTAGCAAAGGTGGGTTGCACAAAATCTGTGATGCACAAATGGTATTAGATAAGTGGGGAAGATTCCACATGTGAATTGTTCGTCAGGTTACAGGTATTTTGCTGAAACTTTTCATTTCTCTGTCTTTCCTCATCAACTCTATTAAAGTATGTAGTAAAGTAATCCAGCAAGTACTGGAATTGAAGTTCAGTATCATGCAGATGCCTGACTTATGGCTAATTACAAGTGCTGACTGGGAACATTTATAAAGATACCTGATGATGTTGAGCCTCTACAGTCCATTAGGGTATCAGCACAATGGTGGCTGTATTGAGTCCAATTTAATTTTGTGTAACTTAGACTGAGACTTCTCCCACTTCATTGGATTTGATAGCAGTTGATCAGAGGTTTAAAAAGCTAAAACAGGCTAAAAACACTAGGCTTGTCATCTTTTATACCTGTCTTGTCTTTACAGTGATCTAGAAGACTAGTATCTGCATGCTGATGGATGACAGAATCAGTCCTATTATATGTTACAAACCTCAGAGATATGGGAGCATTTGGAAGTTACTAGCTTAAGTTTGCCTTGTGCATTCACTTTCCTCCAGCCAGATTGAACCTGGAATGATTTGACATGTGTTCCTGGTCCTCCGTCATTGATGAATACCACTTAGTAATATACTTGCATGATATTTTAAGCGGGATAAATGGATACTTGAGTCCTTTTAGAGGCTTTGACTTTGGATTTTTTTCCAGAAATGTTGCCTTGCTCTTGTTCTTAGCTCACACCATGAACATTATTTCCCACATGGTATGTCACGAGGGCCTGGTGCTATTTATTCAGAATGCCCTTTGCTGTGGCCTGCAAGTTCTCTTTGCCTGTTATGCAAGCACTGGGGGGGGGGGGGGATGTGAAACCCCCCCAATGCTACCCCCTCTTTGCACAAATTTCTGGGTAAGGTGTGAAAAACATGCTAGATGAGATCTTCAAAGAGGCACACTCGCACGTGGGGAAAGCAATATTGCCCTTTCTTAAACATGGAAGCTGTAATTATGGCTAGCTGAAGGGAGTCCTGCTGGGTCTCCTACATGCCCACCTAAGCACCAAGCAGATTCTATCGCTAAATGAACTTATCTTTATCTGACTGTTTACAGCTCTTGTGCCATACTTGCTATTTATTTAATGAAATGTCCCAGTAAAATAGAGCAGCCATTCATAAGTCCCTGACAACAAACAATCATGAAAATTGCCTTTGATTTCCCTAATTTGCTTGTAAGAGTCAGAACAATGGGAGAGAATAATTGCAGTTATTAAAAGAAATTGCTGCAGGCAAAATATGACCCATTTAAAAACTGAAATCCAGGAAAACAGAAAGGGGGGCATAAAGGAGAGCCACCCGGTAAGATGCCTCATGCTCCCTACCTCCTTGTTCTTTTCTCAAGCACTGCTATTTATGGGGAAAATCAAAGCATTCAGTATCAGTGTAGTCAAGCTGTGTGCGGCAGCGCCTCGCCTGGCAAAGCCATTGGAAAGCTGTTTTCTTCCAATCTGCTTCATGCCAATACAAAACTATCCTTCTCTGGAAACCAAGTGTATTGGAACCCAATATGAGGAAAACTTACTCTAGCATTAATTGCTGTACAGACAGGACTTTAACTCCTTCCTGGGCATGAATGAGATTGCCTGTGAAACTAAGAGGCCTGCAGGATTTTCAAAAGAACACAACTGACTTTTAGTGTCACATCACCCTAATGAGATTTGTTTTCTTTAGTCATTTAGAGCCGGGTTTTAAAGAATTTGGGTTCCTAAAGATGTATCTATAGAGCCTTGGAGATTCCTGTTGGTCCAGACCCAGCTGACTTTGCACATGGAGAGAGGTGATGAACTGCTGTCTGCCCTTGGTGGTACAGAAGACCTCTAAGCAATGGCAGAAAGAAATATGACTTTGACTTTTGTGTGTCTAACGTCCTTGTAAAAGTAAGAGTCAAGCTCCTCAATCAGTTAAACGCTGCAGCACTAAGCAAAGTGATGCTTAAGTACTTGTAAAACTTGTACCTCAGAAACCAGATGGCATTGTAAGAAGAATCTGTGCTTAACACAAACTGCATGCTTTTGTCCCAGTCAATTCAACAGATCTTTGTCCAGTATAACTGAGCATGGGGGTAACTTGTCTCTGAGTACAAATGAAATGTATTTGGCTCTCCCACTATTTTATAGGGACATAAAAGAACAAAGGATTGCTGCACTTTGAGGGCATGAACCCTCATTTTCTCTCCAGTCCACCTAAATAGAAAATAATTTCTTGTTGGCCTGTGATCTTCCCTTATGCAAGTCAAAGCCTTTGAGTTCCCGCCACAAGTAATGGTAGTTTACTCGCAATTTTTCAGCTGCATGTGATACCCCAAATTGGCTGCCTTGTTGTAAAGAAAAGCAGCATGCCAAGATGGAGGTCCTTCCAAAGAAGCCTAGCTATTGTAAGAGGAGAGCGAGTGACTGTGGTAATATTCCTGCATCGCTGTTTCACTTCATGCTTCACCACAGGAGCAAAACAAGGCAGCAGAGACCACTGTCAAGTGTTTACAGAATGTGACTTTCTGACAAAAATGATTGTCAGGCAGTGACTGTATCAAAACGTTAGCAGGAGATGGTGGGTTTTCTTGTTTTTTTGCCCAGGCAGCTGGCAGTCATAAGTGCTCTGAAGAAAAAAAAAAAAAACCCAGAAATTCCTTTTCTTCTCCTGGTATTTGGGGATGTATATCATGCAGTGTTTTAACTCCCTGCCTCCCTGCCTAATGTTACCTTATCAAAGTAAAGGTGGATGAAACTTCCTCCTAGTTGCCTTGCTGTAGACATCAAGTACATCCACTAAATGTCTCTCTTTTACATTGATTTAATGTGAGTAGAATTTAACCTACATTCAACATTCAGTACCTGAAGTCATTTTCCTAGGTAAGCACAGAATATTGAATAGTCAGTTCGATCAGTGTTATTCAAGGGAAGATGAGAATCCATATTCATAGCAATTCAACCCACTGTTTACCTTGGTACACTGGGGTGTTTTTCTTCTGGCTGTGGAACCCAATGCTGTTTTGCCATCTGAAGACATCTCAGAAAAAGGGCAGTAGTTAAAGATGAAGTGGATTGCATTGCAAAAAAAGTCATAAAACCTTCCAGGACTTAAAATCTCAGGGGGGTTAAATGTGTCAACTTAAATGAATTAAAATATTCCAAGCCGTTCCTTCCTCTCTGCTTGCCACCTGCCAGAGTGCTGCAATTCCCTGTGCAGAAGTGTCACAGGTTGGTGATACTGCAAATATACATGTGTTTATAATGTCACAGTATAAGAAATGCTTATCCTAAACCCAGACCACGGCAGGAAAGAATGCCCTAATCAAATTCTTCATTTTTATAGTCTCCATTCCCTTGTATGCATTAGGTTTAGGTCAGCATGCTGGAGGGAGCAGGAATAGATGGTCCTAAATGAGGAGGTGGCTGAGTACCTTCTCTGAGCACGCCCTGCAGAGAAACTAATTTGAGCTACGTTCCACTTAACTGTTCTGCACCTCTCAGGACGAATCCTCACCTCGGATATTGCTGTTCAGTGATTTAAGATGAAAATTTACAGTATCTACCGATTACCATAGGGTTACTGTTCTCATCTTGGTGCTTGAAGATCTAAAAACATTTCCTGGGAAACTGAATGCCCAAACTGGCTATCTCTTATCAAAGACCAAAAAGCCTTTTGGTTTTATGAACATAAACGTAGAGGATTTAATCAAACTTCCCTAACACTACATTTTGCCAGCTCCATGTCCATGCTACAAGCTTGCTTTGTGTGTTAGTTTATACTCTCCTTTAAAAGTGAAGTTACCCTGCAGTCAGTGAATATATTGTGCTTGGTAATACTTAGAAATTTGCTTTCTGTTCCCATTAAGTGATAAAAACCTCAAACTGAGTAAGAAGATTTACTGTAGAGTTTCTGTCGTGGTTTCAGGTCAGCTCAGTCGGTAACAAAGCACCACGAAGCCGCTCACTCACCCCCCACCCCCTCCCCTGGCCACGGTGGGATGAGGAGAAAATCCAAAGGCAGGCTCGTGGGTCGAGACAAGGTCTGGGAGGGATCACGCCCCACTTATGGTCACGGGCAAAAGACAGGCTCAACTTGGGGAAGAAACAAAATCAATTTAATTTACTACAAAACAAAACAGAAAACAAAACACAAGGGTATTAGGAAGGGAAACCAAACATCAGAACAACCTCCCCCCACCCCTCCCGCCTTTCCGGCTCAGTTCACTACTGATGCTGTCTACCTCCTCTCCCCGGCGGCGCAGGGGAATCGGGGATGGGGGTTGAGTCAGCTCGCCACACATCGTCGTTGCCGCTCCTTTCCTCAGGGGGAAGATTCCTCTCTCGTTCCCTGCTCCAACGTGGTTCCTTTCCACGGGCTGCAGTTCCTCACAAACTTCCCTGG